>RJWH01003196.1:0-86897 GCA_004363575.1 Solenodon paradoxus | reverse complement strand
CTTCATACCTTTAGTTATTTATTCTTGGGTTTCAGTACCAGCTCTGGAACCCGGCTCCTCAGCCTGTCTGTGGTACACACACCAGTGTCCCAGTCCCCTACCCCCAGCAGCAGGAAAGTATACAGTGTCACCAGCTGGGCAGGGACCCTGCTTAGGAAGAGCCAGCTGAGAGGAGAGTGGAAGATGGGGACGCACTGCTGGAGAGTCAAGATAGAGATGCCAGCAAGGGAGAGCCTGTCATCCTGCTCCTGGTCTTAGGGACGCAGGCCTATGGTGGGGCCCCTTGGATCACCTCGGGGTTTGTGGAGAATTTAGGAGAGCCTGACAAGGAACCAGGGGAGAAGCTTGGCTGCTCTTGTTTAGTTATGGGCAACGGAAAGCACCCCGGTGTGTGCCGGGCTTAAAGGCTCCAGGGCACAGGACACTTGGGAAGAGAACCGGAGGTCTCCAGCTCCCTGTGATAGGGCAGTGGGGGTGGGGATGGCAGCACTGGAGCTACTCAGGTGGCCAAGGGAGTGGGCCCCACCCCAAAATACCGCAGCGGCTGGAGAGCCAGGCTCCATGGAAAATAAAACCGTAAGTCCAGTGCAGATCATGCGATTGGGTCTAAAGGGTCAGATGAGACTGAAATACAAATAGCCAGGTTACAGCGCAGAAGGTGATGAGTTTATGGGAAATGACAGAGGATGCTGTCAACTTTTACAAGAGGGAGGATGACTTCAGCCTGGGGAACAAGGGAAGCACCTGGAGCCGGCTGAGGAGGACAGGGGATCCACTCGGTGGGGTGTGGTTCCGGGCGGGGCTTCCCGGCGACAAGTCCTGGCTGCGTCGAGTCTTGGAAATGGGAAAGCGCAGAGTGGAGGGCCAAGCTGGGGACGAGTGTACCGAGGATCATGACGACGAGGCTTGGAGGCTGGCCGTCTGAATGGACTGAGGAGTCTGTCGATGCTGGAAGGCTTTTGACCCAGGCTGACACCAAGACAAAGGAGAGTGAAGGCTCATCCCAGACCACACACCTCCTAGAAAACTCAGGCCCTTCGTGGTGTTTTCATTCACAAAGAACAGCACCTCTGTTACCCACGTGTCAAGTGGGGAAGAAAGGTGGGGACCTGGGAAAATCACCTCTGGCGGGAAAGCATACTTGGTTCAGATCCCCCTTCCCTCTGGGCGTGGCTTTCCTATCTTCAGAAGGGTCCCCAGAAAGCGCTGGCTGTGCCTGCAGGTAGGAGTGGGCGCCAGTGTGTACCTGGGACACAGCAAGCCCCCTGAGCACGCTAATGATGATGCAAGTTACTCTCATTCCCCTCCAGCCTCCAGAGCAGCTTAGTTCTGTGCTACAGATGAAGGGGCTCTTGCGAAATAGAAAACTTCTTTTCAAAATACTCTTTTTTCCCTGTCAAGAAAGAAATCTTTTGAAATAAAGAACAGTATATTGATCTGACCTGGGAAAAGTGGAAAGACCCAAAAAGCCAATATCGGGGCCGCATGTTTAAGTCAATTCCCACATTACCACAACCAAATGATATTTCTTTCTGAACTGAAATTTCACGCGGTCAGAACAGGCAGTCTGGGCGGAGCAGCAGTGTCCTTGGGTACCTGCTAAGTGAAAGCAGCCTCTCTGCTCAATTATCTAAGGCCTGGCCTAACGATGTCCCAGCTCAGCTGGGGAAGGAGTGTCACTCTGTGCTTGATGGCACAGGAGCTCTTATGCGCTTTGTCCATGCAGACCAAGGAGACTTAAGCAGAAGAAGGGTAGTTTATGTTTATTGAGAGTTCTTCTGGATAATTCCTCGTTTCTGGGATTTTCCCCCTAAGAATTCTACATCTACGGTCTATACACATCCCAAGGATCCCAGTTCACATCCCAGAACTGAGGGGAACAACCAAGATGTACAACTGAAAAATAAATTAAAAAATGCTTCTTCCTCCTCTCTCTTCCTGCCTGCTTGCCTAGTGGCTTCCATTCCTGCCTGCACCTTTCTTTTAAAAAAAATAATAATTTAGCCTCTAGGAATAACAGCTGCAGGAACGGTCAGCCAGCATGTTGTGTCCAAGTCTGATGATCATCGTCACTCTGGAATTATGTTTTATAGACTGCGCCCCCATTTTGGCATTTTTCTTTCACAAATGAGCCATCGGCAGAAGCTTCCTTTATTTCTGTCTTTCTCCTCAACCTCATTTCTGTCTCCATTGCTCAGTTTCTAAAACAGATTTGCAGATGAGAAAAAATTACCATCTCCCTGGCTTTGCAAGCAAGTTTGCTTTCAGACTTAGTCCTGTTCATTCTCACACTTGTATTCGGAGTCAATAAACTTGGGACGAGCCCCAAGTAGGGTTTCTACCCACAAATAAATACATGGGATTTTATCAGTCCCAGAAGGCTTGACCAATTTGCTGGGTGACATTTTTGCCAATGCTTCTTTCTTTCTTTGTTTTTAATAATGTTCTGGGTCCATGTTTGTGAGACTCTCAAATTTACTTCTAATAAGATGAAGATAACCTGATGAATCTCCCATGAGACTGACAGGTCATGTCAAGACCTACCTCAGCCATCATTAGAACTTAGCACACCCTCCATCTGAAAATAACCCACATGAAAATCAGAGTGGACCACAAAGGGAGAACAGTGTTTAGGCACCACACACATTTATATCTAGTGATTAGTTTGAGGACTTGGAAGCCGATTCATACATAGACATTGAGAGACACTTTGAATGTAATGTAAGATAGAGATGCTGAAAGAAGGGTAATCACAGGGTGTGGAACTGGGGTCAGTCAGATCCAGGACAGAAGTTTCTTGACCTCGACGTCTGGGAGCACAGAACAGATTGGGCTGCTATAAACTCAACTCTCATTCCTCAGTGGCCTCCAAGCTCCCAAGAACCGTGTTCTTCCAGGACGCTGAGCCAGGGCTGTAGGACTGTTGCACCCAGCTGCACCTCTGACACAAGTGCAGTACCTGGGGACTCTCTAAGCTTGGTTACACTTTGAGGATGGGATGTCAGAGTAAGCCTCTCCTTTCTGCATCTCTGAAAAAGGGACAGTTTTACTACTTTCCTTGAGAAGCATGAAAATCAAGCATGATCCATAGAAATGATGGAAAAAAGACAGCATCAGATGCTATGGAGTGAAAATTGCCAACTGAAATTCTGCGTCATTGCATTCTTCTCAAGAAAAGGTGTCTGAGTCATTTCAGGAAGGTTAACTTTGCTACCTCTCCAGAACAGCCCCCAAACAATGACAGTAGAATTGCAGTTTTAGACACTGGGGACACTACTGATGAAAGAAAACTCATTTCTTGTCTTTCATTTAGGAAAGAATAGCACCTCTCAGATCACCACCATTGGGTAGTGACGTTTCCCCAGAAGCTGTAGTTCTGGTCTCTAGGAACCAGATTTCAAACGATTATGCCTCAAAAATGTTTCCTCACAGTGACCACAGAGCATCTCCCCTGGGAGAAAGCATCCATGTTGGCCTTAAAGAGTCTCCATCTACAGAGAGCAGCATCCTGTCTGTAGAAGGTGCTTCCAGCTTCCAAAATATGTCCCCATGTGTGGTCATGACCCTATGCTGAAGCTGCTTATAAAAATGAGGCAACTGACACACAGGTCCGGCACCTCCATGACACGCTTACCTTGTGCTGGGGGAGCCCAGAGGCAACACCAAAATCAGCCACCTCGACTCACCCAGGCACACACGGCGCCCTCCAGGTTTCTCATCATCATGGGTGTGTCGTGTTGCATGAGCCACCACGCTTGGGGACTGTGCGACAGGAGGAGACACGTGGGTTGTCATCTGCAGCTAACTTCTCTGCAGCTTTTTCCTCCCAATATCGACCATCTGTAAAGGAAAGCAGACTGGCATATTGAAGACTGAGCCATTGCACTGAGAACTCACATCTCTGGTAGAGAGAAAACTAGTTTCTCCTGGTTGTCTGTCTGCACTGCCCACTTAGTTGTTTTCCAGCATCTTTGTTCCTCCCTCCAGTTTCTACCCCAAGGAAACAGAGAACATAGTCAGCTTTAGCGTTCTTGTGAGACATGGTGTTTGAACTTCAGAGGAGGGCCAAGGGAAACACACAGCAATGTCTGCTGCTGTCAGATATTTCTTTTTTCTTCTTCTTTTAAGGTGCTGATAGGAATGAAGGTGAGCAGAGGCAGACAGGAAGAGAGAGGAGGAAGAAACATTTATTTTATTTAGTTGCTCATCTTGGTTGTTCACCCTCGGCCCCGAGTCTCTAACCTGGGTCATTGGGATGTATGTGGACTACTTCCGGTGGATTTATCTGCTAGGCCACCAGGTATGTCTTTGAAAGGGAGATTTTTCTTCCTGCCAGCACATCTAGCTAACCTGCAAAATAGCAGTTACAATTAATTTTGAATTTAGCTAATTGTTATGTGTGTGTGCCTACACATAGCCTATCCCTCTACATGATCTATAACGTGTAGTTTATATGTCTGTGTCCTTTTCCCTTCATTATTTTCATATTATTTGTGCTTAATAAATATTTTTCAAATTATCCTGAAATGAAATGAAAGAAAGAAAAAGTCCTTTCCAGAAACCCAGCAATAGTAAACAAGAGAAACATTTTTTTTTTTTTCCCCAGAGAAGCAAATCAATAATTTCCCAAGCAAAACAAACTTGATGCTCCCTAATGACCTGGCAATCAACAATTCTCAGCTCAAAATATATAATATAGAGAGATATAGGTATACATGAAACAAAATATTGCCTCTTTTGTAGCAAATGTCTTCAGAATAATTAGTCCATCATAAAATCTACATTCAATCATAAGGTGTGATTCAATTGTGTTTTTATGACACTTTTGGGAATATATTTCATTCACCCTTTGTTCTTGATTACATGTAGAGCATTCTTTCTCCTTTATTTATTTTTCTCTGCTCTACACATTTTTGTGAAAAGGGAAATTTTATTATGCAAAAGCTTCAGGTGCTCCCTAGTAGAGTAGCAGTTGGGTCAGCTGCCTCTGGCTGAGCACAGTCCACACACATCTGAAAGTCATGAGGGCCAGGGGAACAGTCAAGATGAATAATGAAATGGAATGTAAAAAATGCTTCTTCCTCTCTCTTCTTGCCTGCACCTCTCCTTTAAAAAAAAAAAATCAAAAAACAAAAACAGATTGAGGTCAGTATAGCATAAGAATGAGTCGCAGTCAATACTATCAAGAAAAAGAATAATGTATCCTGAAAATACCAACTCTGAAGAACTTAAGGACCAAAACACCTCCTCTGAGGATTTAGAATTTCAGTCTGTGGTCATCCATCAAAGACGGGACCAGAATATTTGCTTGCGCCATCGATGCCCCAGGGCTGCCCCTCCAGCCTGGATTCACATGCCTGGGTTGGGGTGGAGTGGGCAAAAAGGAGGAGAAAACAGTGGGGCTGACCACACAGAGAACAACTTACTCATGGTTCGTGTCAACCACATCTGTCAGAATCAGATGGTTACAGTTGAATCTGTCACCTTGTTTAATGGGTAGGACAACAGTCCTCACTTCAAAGAGTTATTTTAAGAATTAAACGAGTTGATCCATGTCAACTGCTCAGAGGAAAGTGTGACCAACAGCAATCATTTTGTAGATGGGGGGGTCCCCTGATGAGAGAAGAGAGAGCATCAGTATCACTAATGAGTCTGTAAGTCTTTTTGAGAAAATAGCTCAAGCTTTTCTTTGTTCCAAACCAACATAATTTTCTTGAATTAAGCTAAAATAGGTTAATACAGGTTATTTTCCTACATTTAGTTTCAAGTCATATTTTTTACATAAAATCCCGTGCTTCTTATTTAAGTTAAAGTGCCATGAAAAGAAATGCTCACAATAAACTGTAAAGTGCTTCAGAGGCAGGACGCAACACCCAGCAGGCCAAGCAAGCCCCAAGTGTTTATCGTAGCTGTCCCCTGAGGTAAGAAGACAGGCAACCCTAACGTCCTTCTTATATACTTTGGCATATTTTCCAAGTTGTTTTAATAGGCTTAGATACCTTGACAAATAATTAAAACATCATGTTGGCATGCCCTGGTAGCCTAGTAGGTAAGACCACCATCCATAATCCATATACATCCTAAGGACCCAGGCTCAAGACCCAGGGCCAGGAGCTGGGGACAGAGCTAGAATGAACAACTGGATGAAAGACATGTTTCTTCCTCCTCGGTCTTCCTGCCTACCTGCCTACTCTCCTTCATCCCTGCCTGTACATTTTCCTTGAAAAACAAACAAAAAGTGTGTAAACTGTTTTTGTCCCTCTCCAATATGTTATTTGCAATTATCCCAAGTAAATTTTAAATGGAAAAACAAAACTCAAATGCAGTTCTGAGTTTCCCTTGGGATCTACTCTCCAAATTAACGTATGCCAGAAATTCTACTGCCAACCTGCCATTAGGTGGTAAATAGATGAGTATGTTTCCAATGTTGCTTTATCAGAATAATCTGGCTGATGGCGCTGAACACATGGTATTTTCTCGTTCCTCAATACCATTTGGTAAGTATCACAAATAATCCATATGTCAGTCCCACAAACAAGACGCTAGCTTTACAGTTAGCCTCCTGACAATTCCAGACTTTTTTCAGAATAATGAGAGAAGTAGAAATGAGTCCAACCCTAAATGTTGTATAACAGCAAAATAATTTCCATTTGTGTTTGGCATATCATTGGATTGACACAATTATGCCTTTGATCCTTGGAATTCCCGACACATTAAATATAATAATGAAACTACATGAGATATTTGACACGAGAGAGAATTTTCTGATTCAATAGTGAACCTGTTTGTTTTATTAATGGCCTGGTTTCTCTTTCTCAGAAGTATGTCCTGAAGCTGTCTGAACGACATTGTGTAATGACCCATGGGATAGCAAAATCAACTTTTTGATTCAGTTAGTTACGTCGGTAAAATCTGTGAGATGGGAGAACAACAGCTTGATTGAATTCTTCTGCTATTTTTAAGTTACAAATTTCCTTAATTTTAATCTTTTTCTCCCTGATCATAAACCCAAAGAATTCTACTTAATTATACTTCTTATTATAACAGTCATTTTTAGGACTATAATTATAAGTAGAAGATCTTAGTTTGGTTGATCTCAGAGTATCAGATGTATCCTTTATTAAAGACAGATATGAAAGAGAAATTGAATGAAACACATTTTCTATTTAAAGCTTATCTTTTCTCTTCCAACAATGAAAGCCCTAAAGTCCGAGATCTTTCAAAGCTTCATTAATTTTCTCTGTATGAGCTGCTGTTATTTTCTAGGCAAGATACTTGAATAAGGATTTACTGCCATGAGAAAACAGAATATACTATTAATATGGTTTTTATTATAAGAGAATAAATAAGCCTCTACTGGCAACAAATAAAGGCAAGATTAGATTATCCTAAAGAGACATCTCTATAAATGCACTGGGATGGCTCAGTGAGCAAGAAATTTTATGTGATAGTTCTGGTAAGAATTATAGAGAAGGATATAATGGTTAGGTGTAAAGTTGCATTAAGCCAAAGGGTAATGGAATTCTATAATCAGAACTGTTTATCAAGAAAAGACCTACATTTAGGTCTTAACCCAACCCTAATATTTTAAAGTAGAAATGATAAGATTCAGCAAGATGGAATTTTCCAAGGTCAGAGTCAATACCACAGCTATGTTTACTGCAATAGACATCTGTTAAACACTTGCTGTGTGCCAGGCACTTAGAAGCTCAGGGAACAAAGATGGAAATAAATACTAATACAAGTCCTACCCTTGATCTGACTACTTATGATCTGATGGCAGAGACATGCATTCTCTAGCTATAGACATGGAAGGCAGTAAGTAGCCTACTCACAGGGACAGCACTGTGCGAAGTGACTGTCTTCAACTTTATGAAAAGCCTTTCTGGGGAAGATGATATATGAGTTAACCAACCCAATGAAGGTAGGAAAAACATTCTGGAGAAAGGTAATGGCAGGAGCAAAGGCACAGGGGCAGTGTGTGAACAGGGGTGACAGGTGAAGAAGCAAAGAGTGTGGAAGCCAAGGCGGGAAGAACTTTGATAGGCAGGAACATGGTGTTGTAGGGAAACACTGACAGGCACTTGGACTTGATCCTTTGGAATAATCACATGATGTGTTCAGAGTTTTAAGTTTGAGGATACTCTGAATGTGAATGTATTTGAGCTTCTGTTTGAAGTGTGCAGGGAAGCCAACGAGGTCGGAAGTGATTATAGCAACCAGGCCAGACTGCACAAGGCCAGGGATCAAACTGGAAAATGCCAACAGAGAAATGTCAGGGAGGGCAGATTCGAGAAAAATCAGGAGGTTTCAGGGTCAGAGGCACATTGTCTGATGGCTTTCGGGTTTCTGATTTAAGCAACTGCAGAGATAATGAGTCCAAGGACCAGCCAGGAAGACATTTGCATTTGGAATGAAAAAATGAAGTCCATTCTGAACACAGTGTGTGTGTGGGACACTGTCCAAGCTGCTATGTCCAAAAGGGCACTTGAGTCTGTGGTTCAAAATAGAGTCAGACAAGGGTGATACATGTGAATGTCATCAACCTGTAGGCCTTAGTTCAAATGATCAGATTGGGTGAGGTAACTAAAGGGATTGCATAAAGAATGAACACTATTAGACCCTGCTCAAAAACACACAAACCCAGCTCTCAAGAAATGATCTGAGGTGCGCCCTGGTGGAGCAATCACCTTCAAAGACCACATTCCCCTGGGTTCGAGTCCTGGATCCAGGGGGAAACAGCCAATGTGAGCAACTAAACACAAGTAAAATAAAATGTTTCTTCCTTTTCTCTCATTCTGCCTGCCTGTCCACTCACCTTCAATCCTACCTGTACCTTTCCTTTAAAAAATAAAGAAAAAGGAAAAGAAATGATCTGAGAAGAAGAGAGTCAATAGAGTATTATCATACTCTTGCTAATAGATATCATTGAATTCCAAGGTGTATGTACCCAACAGTGAGGTCTAGAAGGAAAAGACTTGAAAACAACACTGGATTTGGTTACAGGTCATGCATGGAGTTCTTCACCAGACCATGGTGTCGGGAAGAATAGATGACTGCTGTGATTTCCAGAGCAGGACCCTTACCCCTCTGCACAGTCAGGAACTTTACATTTTGCTTGAGCTAGAGTCTCTCCCATGTACAGTAAGTCCTCACTCAACTTCATTGATAAATTCTTGGAAAATTCGACATTAACCAAAACAACATTGAACAAAAGTAGATCCTCCAAAGAAAACACCCTTTTGTTCAATGTTGGCCAGCACTTCTTTTTTTCTCATCAGCATTACCATGAAACAATGTATTGGAGGACTTGCTGCACTCAAAATCCATTTGCAGATGCTCTTTGTGTGTGGTGTAGACGCGATAGAGAACCGTTGACCGTAACTTCAGAACTCTAGCTTCGGTCAATCCTCTCTGTCATCTAAATGCATAAGTTCTACCATGCTTTTGACTTGAAAAGTAAGTGAAAACTATCAGGGTCAGGGAAGGGCTCCCAGAGACTGTGTGTTTGTCAATACATCTAATTTCCAAAGGAAAAATGTAGTCTATTTTCTGACTTGTAGTTCATTGATCAGGGTGATCAGAAATTTGTTTAAAAAGGTTTGGGGACCAAGATGTAAATGACAGACACAAGGTCTTTCAGGAAATGTAGTGACCATAACAAAAAATGAAAAATTTAGAATAAAATTTTTAATAAATTTAATAAACTGAAGAAAAATACATAAGAAACTTTAACCTATGGAGGTAGACCACTCAATTCCATGGCAATTGGGCAAGTTAGCAAGAGCACTGCGGCGATGCTGGCATGCAGTAGGGCTCAGGAACTGGAGGGTATATTGGTGATCTATAGGAAAGTGAGACATCATGTGTCTTCCCTGTGCAGGAAGTACATGAAGGGACTCAGTGGGTTGCGTCTTCACCCACAAATACTTCTCAGAATCCTCAAGCTTATGCCACCATTTGTAACATGGAGTCCAAAGACATGAACCACACAGGTGTGCTCCAGAGGTTAACAGTGGGTAGCCATTATTTTACACACCCATTGAGTATAAATCTCCCTGAAGAGTGGATGCTGGTCCTAAAGAATCAGTGAGACCCAGGAGTCGGGTCTATGGGGTAGGGACACAGGTGGAGGTAAGGACTCTCTCAGTAGGTTGGGTTCCAGATAAAGACTCTGAGGAGAAAGAAGCTTAAGGGGAGCACTCTTATAACTCCTTTGACATGGGTTTTTGACACAGAGAAGCTGCCTGAGGGTGAGGCAGAGTGAAGGTGAGAAGAGAAACAGCAGACAAATGTGCAGTCATTGACCAAAATCCATAAACCTCTCCTGAGGGAACATGTGATATACACAATTTCTCTATGAACCATGTACATTTTTTTTTTAACTTATCATAGAGAAAAAGCAAATGAACACTGAGAAATAGGTCCCAGGGGGAGAAGAATAATTAAGATTTTATGAAAAAATGTTCTAAGATAATACCTAAATTTAAGCTCGTGCTTTCCCAGATTAGCCCCACCTCCACACTTTATTCTATGAGTAATGGATTTTCTTTTCAAAGACAAGTTATAAAACAGCAGAGGAAATACGTACAATTACTATAAAAAATGAAATGAAAGCAAAAGATAGAATCTCCCCAGACCTCAAAGAAACAGAAACTTCAAAATCTTTTCCCAAATGTTCAACTAAATTTGCATATAGCTCTGCAAATATGAGCTAAAAAGAAAAGCAAAAGATAAAAGACAATGAAAGTTAATCTGGCAAAGATTAGAGGGAAATATGGAAAGTAAAAATTACACTACCAAAAATAGTCAAGAAACATCAAAAAGTGTCTGCAAATATGATTAGTGATACAGAGAGCTGGCTTGATGAAATGTCATTAAACAGGAAAGAATAAAAGGAAAGCAGGGTTAGGGAGATGGAAACTTTGGAAAATAGGCAAATGACATCCAATAGGAATGATAACTAAGAGGAAAAGATCAAATAGGAACAAATAGTACAAAATATATAGACATATCAGTAATCAAATAGCTTTAATTTTGTGCTCAAGAAAAAGTAATCAGAATAGTCAGAAATGGGGCATATCTTAGTGAGATAATGGAACTCAAAAGAAAGAATGAAATGGAGAGAGGTAAAGGAGAAAGGAGAAAGATGGAAGGACAGGAGCAAGTTGCGGGGAAGAAGCAGGAAATATGAATCTCATGGGCACCCAAGTAGCAAAATAAGTTTCCTATAAAGCAGACACATAGGGCTTTCCCAGTCTTCTCTACAGCTCCCTTCATTACCAGGCCAGCATGTGATGGGCCATAAAGGTCTGCAAGAAAGAAATGACAACTTATGTTCAGATACTGTCATGTCAGTGGCTGAGACGTGTTCACAGTAAAAAGCAAAATACATTTAATAGTAACAGTAGGAAACAGAAACAACAAACATTTAAAACGTACCTCTGAATAAACAGTACCAACTGAGCTTTGTTTTAAGAGTTAGAGCAGAAGATATTGCAACCAGGAAATGTTAATAGAAGGCTATGAAAGAATCTAGTGGAGATTTTGCAAATGAGATATACAACTGTTGAATAATAAACTTCATCAATGGACTAAATAGTCTAAAAGACACAGGTGAAAAACAAAATGAGTTCATGAAAGATTGCACTAAAGATTTCATTCCATATGTAGCAACAGCAAAACGAGAATTATACTCCACATTTTCTTAAAAGAGAGATCAAAACATACTACTCAATCAGACTTTTAAAAAATTAGCACATGGAATCCAAGAGTTTACCCAAATTTGCTATTATTCTATGCCTCGGTACTTGCATATTTCTATGTAATTCCTCACATTAAAAAGATTCAAGGAGGAAACCCATGTGACCATTGGCTTTCAACAAATATTTCGGGAAACAAGCCAGGTAGTCTATAAAATCACTAAGCTTCCACCTAAGAAAATAATAAAGCTGGGATCAACTCAAAGCAAATAACAAAATCAGAGCACAAATCAATGAATAGATAAAGGAAGAAGAAAGAAAGTTAATGAAACAAGAAACAGCTTTCTGGAAAGACCTCCCCAAATGTACACTCCTCAGCTAGACTACAAGTAAATAAGATAGAAGCACAATTTACCAATATCAGGACTGAAAAAGGAGATATCACTTCCAATTCTAAAGAAACTAGAGTGTTAGAAGAACTATTTTGAACAGCTTTATTCAATAAATTAGACAGCTTAGGTGACATGTAAAATTCCTAGAAAAACATAAATCGGAAAATCTGAATAGATTCCTATTGAATTAGTACTTGAAATATTTCACACAAAGTAAAATCCAGAACCATATGGCTTCTAGCTGGTGAATTCTGATAAACTCTATCACAATATTTAAATAAGAAATGGTATCAATAATTATAAGTTCTTTCAGAAAACACAGGACGAGTGAAGGCTGCCAGATTCCTCTTATGAGACAGCAAGAGTGTGATACCAAAGCCAGATAAAGAGATTGTGAAAAAACAAAGTTATCGATCACCTCTCTCATGATCAGAAAAACAAAAATCCAAAATGAAATGTTAGCAAACTAAATATAGCAACAATAAAATGCGCTATACAGCAGGATTTATCCCAGAAGTCAAAGATTTATTTAGCATTTAAAAAAATCAGTTAAATTGGTGTGCTGTAGTGGCTTAGTGGATAAGTCTGCAGCCCCCATCTGGCATAGTCCACATACATCCCAAGGACCTGGGTTCATGACCCAGTGCCGGGGGGAACAATGAAAATGAACAACTAAATAAATGAAATGCTTCTTTCTTCTCTCTCTTCCTTCCAGCCTGCTGCCTGCCTACCTTCCTTTGCCCTTTCTTCCTCTTTAAAAAGAAAGCAAAAACAAAAAAATAGTTTTTAGCTTCATAAAGCAACATTAAGAAACCAAAACATAAGCCTCAGGCTAGGATAAAAATATTTGAAAATGATCTATCTGATAAAGGATTTGTTTCCAGTCAGGTATTCTTATCAATCAATAATAAGAAGGTAAGTAAGTTAATGGGAAAGTGGGCAAAAGGCAGGAATAGACATCTCACTAAGGAAGACATGAAAAAAAAGGGTTCAACATCATCATAGGGAAATAAAAGCTGAAGCCACGATGAAGATGTTATTAAACACCAAGGGGAATGATTCTAATAAAAAAAGACAATGTGAAGCGATGGTGAAGAAAAGAAGAAAATGGAATGCTTACAAATAGCCAATGGGGAGGAAAAATGCTGCTGCCAACTTAGAAAACAGGTTGTTAGTTTCTTTAAAAAGGTAAGCATGGTGTGTCCTGGTGGAGTTGTGGATTAGTTCAGCTGTCTTTGGCCAAGAGCGCAGGGCACATATCTCAAGATCCAGGTTCAATAACCAGGGTCAGTATGAAAACAAGATGCACAACTAAAATAAAATAAACCAAGTGCTTCTTCCTCCTCTCTCTTCCTGCCTGCCTATCTCTGCTTGTCTTCACTCCTGCTGTACCTTTCCTTTTAAAAAAAATGTTAAACATAAGGTCGCCCTATGGCAAAGTGATTCTACCCTTAGGAATCTTCGAGAGACATGAGCGCATGCACCCACATGAGAAAGACTCATCCTCAAGTGTTCACACTGGCATTCTCTTTAGAGCTTCACACTGGAAACAATCCTAGTGTCTGTTAACTAACACATGGCTGGAGGGTGCTATGGCCACACAAGGGATTAATACACAGCACAAAGGAAAAAGATAATGATACATACTACATGCTATGTGGACCTTAAAAACATTATGACATATGAAAAAAAACCTACAAATGAAAGACTACATCGTCCACTTTTACATGAAGCCAGAAAGGATAAATTTCTAGAGACAAAGAGTAGAGTTGTCTGGAACTGGCAGGAAAGGAAATGATGTTGACCTCACATGACCTTGAGGGGAAACATGAGAGGCAGTGAAAAAATTCTGAAGCTGGTTGGTGGTGATTGTTGCCAAACTCAATAAATGTTCTAAAAATCATTGAGCTGCACATTACTTAAGTTATACCTTAGGAAAGATTTTTTTAAGTCTTAAAAACCATGAAGAATAGCAAAGATTAAGGGTCTGGTTCATTTGGGCTTTGTCTATTTAGACAAAGTCTAAGTTACACAATGCTTATTTTTTCTTCTCAGCCGTGGGACCTGACTAGCTCCGCTTTGGGTAGTAAAAGTTTATGGGAAACTTGAATGCTTAATCCCAAGAGGACTTTTGAATTTTCTATGGTCCTCAAAGGAGAAACATCCAGAGTAACAGATGCATAAATTTCATGAATGATGAAAACTGCAGAACTTTTTAAAATTTTTTTTTTTTTCCAAAACAGCTTGCCAGTAGTTCTGTTTATTTGCCCAATAATCTCTCTCCTCAATGGGTAAATCCACTTTCTGATGCTCCCACAGATTAGCTATCCAACTGTAACCTTAGCCAGCTAAGGTCGCTGTGACGAGCACTGTAGTTGGGGTGACTTAAACCACAAATATTTATTTCTCACTGTCTAGAGGCTAGGAAATCCAAAAACAAGGAGCTGTCCGACTCGTTTCCTAGTGAGAACCTTATTCCTGGTTTGCAAATGGTCAGATTCTTGATTTTCATATGGAGAGAGAGAGAGAGGGAGAGAGAGAGAGATATCCTCTCCTTTGTGTCTCCTCTTAGAAGAGCTCTGATCCCATTTGTGACCTACTCAGCCCCCCAAACACCCCTCCTTCAAATAGCATCACATTGGAGTAGGGCCCCAAATATGAATTTGCAGGAACACAGTCTGTAGCAAGCTCTAATGTTCCGTGGATTTTTAGACAAAGAAAAAGAGCCATGTCAAGAATCTGCACATCTCTGAGTCACCAGGGAATGACCTCAAGCACATACAGGCCAAATTTATGTGCTCACAAAGTTATGCATTGTCATATAGTAGGAAGAGGTACTCTTCAGAGTTTAATACATATAGCTCACCTCTTAGTTGCTATATTTGAGTTAATGTCCCCTTTTCTACTTAGATTTGAGAGTCAATCTCGTGTCAAAAGAAATGGTCATTCGTTCAAGTTGTTAACGAAAAAAAAAGACCATTCTAGAAGATAATACAGCCAAGTCAGTTTTGTGTGCAGGCAGACTGGCAATGAGATAACATTTTCATCTTCCAAATAATACTTCAAAAACTACATGAAACAAAGGCATACTAGCAGTCAGATGACTGGGTGGCTAGTTTTTGTTTTATTTCTAGAAACTGTGTCTAGGCATTTTCATAACCTTCAAGTTTCATTTTTCTTCATATGTAAATGGAGTTGATAATACATATTCGCTGCATGTGGTGATACAATGAGAAATTTGATAGGTATTCTCACCCAATATGTGTCCAGACTTTACAATCCCAGTGCATACTCACAAAGGGATGTTATTATGAATATAACCAAACCTCCCTGACTTAATCCCAAACTAATTCAGGACCATGAGACCCTCCCACTCCATCCAGGAACACTGATCTCAGGAATGCTCAGGACGTCTCGTCCACTTTCCTGTCTTCACCTCACTAGTTTCCTGTACTTTCAACATTGCAAACCCTTCATGCGCGGGAAGGCTCTGCTCCCTGAACATCCGTGCTGTTTCTACAGACACACTGACTTTGGGGTTCTTTTCCCAAATCCCTGCCACACCGTTGTCACCGGCCTCACATTCCCCCAGGAAGACAGCTTTTTGACCTGCCCTTTCTCTGCAAGGGGTGCCAGATCCTCCTGAGCCAGGTGGGGAAACAGACACGTCTCTTCACCCAGGTGTGATGCACACACTTCCCTTCACGGTCCCCTGGCCCCACACGTCTCAACACGTGCACGTAGGCACCAGATCGCCCCACTCCCATGAGTATGGAAAACCACCAGACTGATTCCTAGCGTGAGCTCGGATGTGACACGATAAACACAGTCAATGTGAAGGTAAAATAAGCTTGTGTGCACAGATAGCATACAGAATATATATGCTGCAAAATACCTCTATAAATATAACTTTATTGTTTGAACATAGGCCCTTCTTTGATGGTCTTGATCTGAATGGCTTTCTCCTTCCTGCGCAGCCTGTGGCATCTCTGCTCAGACGTCCATCTGACTAGGACTTTAAGAGCCGTGTGTGTTGTGTGTGTGTGTGTGTGTGTGTGTGTGTGTGTGTGTGTGAGATTCAGGCTGAAAGGAGCTAGAACAGAGATCGAACCCTAACCTCCTGTTCACATCAGACTCAGCCCTGTGCCTGTGGGACATCCGTGAGGGCTGTCTAAGGAGTAAGCACGGGGACCTTCCCCAAAAAGCAGTTTCACAAGTACCCTCCATGCACAGGGGCATTTCCTAGACTTATTTAGATTCCCAGAAACCGCAGAACTGCACACTGGTATAAAACATACAAAATGATTTTCCAGGAGTGGTTGCTCTCCTCCATGTCCCTTGGTCCTCCCCGGTGATGGGTCTTCAGCTTGCCCAGAAGTTGGCAGGTGCACCTGCCGCTGGTAGGAAACACCAGGTCTGCTGTAGACTCAGGTCCCAAACCTTCCATTGCTAATCTGTATGGCCTTGTCCTGAAAATACACCTGGGGGCTGTTTAATCAGGTCTGAAAAGATGGCAGAGACAGAAAGAGTGGTCAGCAAGTAGATGCTCATAGGTCTCTGGTAGCGGGAGGTGGGCATGGCATGCAGGGTCCTGATTTCCAGAAGCTTGGGAGATTTCAGGCGACGCGAGTTTGATGAAGGAGATAGTTGGGGTTGGGGACACTGGGTTGGCTGGTCGGAGATCAAGCTGCAGACATAGGGAATGGGTGTGCTCTTTCTAGAAATGAGCTAGCCCTTTAGACTGTCTCTCCAGATGGAACCCATTTGCTAGATCAAGGAGAGAGAAAAGAAGAAAATATATTTGTCTACATTTTATTTATGAGTCATATAACTCCAGTTGAATCTCTTCGATGTTCCAAACCCCAGTTTCTGTGTCTGTGAAATGAAAGTATTGAATGAAAGGAGTCCTAATGTCTCCCTAATGCTCCTGGTTGTGAGGGAAAATCCTTCGGTGCTTCTTACCGCCAAAGAGTAACAGAGTTAAAATGACAGTGCTTTCTCAACACAGGCGTCCTTGTTGAATAATGGCATTTTTTGAAAAAGGAGATATGCCTAGTGGCTCTAGCACAGCAACATTTGACATCTCATTCACGCATTTGTTCTTCTTTTTCCTTAATAGAATCTAGGTTAGGTGGTGGTAGGTGCAGTGGAAAGGACGCATCAGGGCAGGAGGGGGTCTGGGGCATGCTCACTAGCTTTGAATACAAGCTATGTGCTCAGTGAAACTGTTGCATTCATTGGAATCACGCTCTCTGGCAACACTGGCAACTGTTTCAATAAGCTTTTCAATAAGCTTTTTTTTTTTTTTTGTGCCTTTTCTCCAGTGAGCCAAAATAGGCAAACGGGAGGAGCCCCTATTCATAGAGGAGTCACCAATATAACAAGCCAGCTGACACCCTCATGAAAAGGCAGAGAGAAAGGAAGACCACACAGGATCAGAACAAACTTTATTTCTATCAAGTTAAATCCAAATATGCCTGATCCTAAAGCTTGTGAAATGTGACAGCATCATGAAGAAAAAGGCGATCTGCATTCTTGCTTCAGATCTTTCTGGTTATATTATTTCAGGCCAATTATGGAACTTTTCTGAACTTTTCTTGAGCATCAGCGTTCTTATCAATGAGAGGAGATTAGCAATTCCAGTCTCGCTGGGTCGCTGGTAGGAAGGTAAGAGTTCATAAACGTTGATTTAGAAATTTATCTGGTGGAGGAGCAGCTTGGTCAACCTCCTGCCAACCACATCCCAAAGGACCCCAGTTCACATCCCAGTGGGATCAGCATGAGCAACTAAATAAAATACATAGAGTGCTTCTTCCTCCTCTCTTCCTGCCTGCCTGCCTATTCACCTTCCTTCCTGCCTGCACCTTTCCTTTATAAAACAGTCATGATAAATAAAAACATTGTGCTACTGCTGTAACACTCATGATCATGGAAGCACTCAACAACTGGAAACTCTGAAACCATGTCAGCCTGCCTCCATGCCCCCTCCCAGGAAGGCCTGGCTTACACACAGATGTGGGAGTAGCAGTGAGGTGTGCTGGATAGGTCATTGTTTCATGAACAGGCTGGAATCGGGATATTTGGAAGTAACTGGCAGCACCTGGGAGTTCTCTTGGAATTTGCACTTGACCTCATTCCCCAGCATTTGTTTCTGTGGTGTCCCTTCGCCACCAGCCACCCCAGAATTGAGGAAGCCTTGTTCTCTTTCCCTTCCCAGCCCCTGGGACCTTCCTTTTCAAAATGTTCCTCTTCCTAATCAAGGATGTGTGACTTCCTCCTAGATTCTTGAACATTATGTAATTCTATGGTGAGATGAGCTTCTGCTGCTCCAGGACTCAGACAAAGATTATTCCTGCTGCCTCTTAGGAGACAGAGAGCACCTGGCCCTTCCGTTGTCCACAGCTGTCCCCCATCAAACTTGTGCCCCCCGCCCCGTCCCACTTACCCCAAGTACTGAATTGTGTGTTCACAGATCTGTCTCTGCTGAGGAGCTGTCTTTGGAGGCTGAGAGTGAGTCTTACCTTTATTTTACAGCATATAAACTAGGGGGTTCAGATATTTTATTCCACAAATGAATAAACCAGCTTCATCATGTAGAACATATGGAAGTCCTGGGCTCTGTGCCTAGCATTAGGCAAGCAGTTTTATGCAGCGTGAAAGCTACATGATTGTATTTTCCTTCTGAAGATAAGGCTGTGGGTTTTGATTAGCTAACACAGGGAGTGTGCCTCTAAAGGGGAAAAACTGACCAGCAAGACAGAGGGAGGATTCATGGAGAGAAAGTCATAGCAGATGTGGACTTTAAGCTTTTCCAAATCCCATGTTAAGGGGCTACTTTGGCTCTAGGGCTGGCAATCACTCACTGCAGAAAGATAAGATACAGAGGGAAGAAAATTTGGTATTAAGACGTCATCTCTACTTACTCCAGACTTAACTCCATCTTCCACTCACAAAGAAATTCTGTAAAAGATATTGATTTGCTAAATTGATTTTTGTTTGTTTTTGTTTTTTGGGTTTTTTTGAAGTACAATGTTCTTGGAGCCCAGCATTTCCCAGGATGGCTTGAGAAACTAGTTGGGCTTCTTCTCTAATGACATTCAAACCCACCAATTACTTCTTCTGTGAACAGACTCACACCACAAAGGTTGTAAATGGCATGGAAAGAAGCCAGTGCCATAGGCTTGAATGTTTCCCTCAACAGGGATGGCAATTTGCTTCGCCTCAGCTCTGCTGTGAGGCCTGGAGCTGGTGGGAATGCATGTTCCCCAGGGAGGACTGTCTTTAAGGTGCCAGAGGGACCAGTTAATGAGGCCAGTCTGAGGTCTTCAGGTCACATCTGAAAGAGGAAACAACAAAATCTTCATGGGAAAACTATGCAAAAATGAAAACAGCCAGAATGGATGAGTATTTTCTGGTACCCTAGGGAGACTGTAAGTAGATACTGGAAAAAAGAAAAAAAAAAAAGGAAAAGGGGTGGATGGGGAGAGAGGAGTAATGGACAGAAAACTGGATTAGACATTTAGTGCCAACCATGTTAGAGCACATATTCCAAAGTGTGTGTTGCTATCTTTCACATGGCCTCAGTTTCCCCACTGGGAATGTGATTTCCAGTTATGTCCTGTGAGATCCTGTTTAGTGCTGATTATCTATGGTTCTGGTTTCAAGTTCCCTAGCTAAAAAGCAAAATAGATAAAAGGAGAAGATAAAGCAAGATTAATTCTCTGTATCTCAGGGAACAAATCCTGTGCTGTTAAATTTCCAAGAGAGATTCTAGGTTTAAGCACCCTCTGTTCATGAAGCCTTTTCTAATCTCACCCTCCCCTACCCCAAATCCCCTTTCTGCAGGTTTCCCACTTATCCAAGCAGAAATGAGCATGCTTCCTTCGTGCTTTCAATGGCTCCTGTACCTAACTCCATAAAAACACATCACATCCATTTGTAACTGCTTCTTCAGATGTTCTTATCAAACTAGAATGACAACTCCTTGGTAAAAACAACTGAGTCTTCAGCCTTTGGTGTTCTCAGGTCCCACGGGAGTGCCACGTAAGACCTCAAACACTATGTGCTGAGTCAATGAGAGGAGGGACCTCCATGCTGAAAAAGGAATCTGAGCTCAGGGAACAGGAAAAGGTAACCCACAACATGATCCTTCAAATCTGAAATTGTTCAGCTTCTATGGATCTGATTAAGTGAATGGTTCTCTAAATACCAATAGGATCCTTTGAGGCTGCTCTTCCCATCGTTCTCATTGCCTGCTTTCTCCCCTCCAGTTCCCTGAGCCATGTCCATACCTCCCTTCTCCCCACCTCCAGCACTGACACCAGAGTTGCTGGCTGCCTTCTCCTTTCATCCTTCCGTTCCCTCCAAGTGTATGCAATAGTCTTTGTTCCCCTATCTGGGGACGACAGATTGGGAGAAAAGGATCTTCTGAAGCTGATTTCCAAATTGCCTAGGTGATGTACTTTTTTGTGAAGTTCCTTTTAAGCAAAGATGCTGTTTCAGTGAATTATAAGCCAGCCTTAATGATGGATGGGTACCAGCCCACTAGGTACACACCAGCTGTCTCCTCCTCTCTCATTCCTGCCGGCACCCCTATTCCCAAACTCCATTTAGCTTTAGAAAAGAGGATCTCACTCTCTTACAATTTATTCCTGATCATGATTTTCAGAGTTTGTTTAGATGAAAAATAAATTAGAGAAGAAGTGTTTAGATTTCAGAGTATTCTGACCTGGGAAACCTGCAGAAGTGGAGAATTGCCAACACTGTGATTTTACTGTTCCAAAGTATCCAATGAGATCAGAGACACATACCAGAGTCAAAGAGAATTTAGGAGTTTATTAGCCAGCAGCTGCAAGGGGAAAAACACCCAAATTGAAGAGCCCTGAACCCAAATAGTGCAGGGTATTTATAACCTAATGTTGTTTTTGTAAGTGGTTACATAAGTAGAGATCACGCCCTAAATGTAAGTGGTTGAAGAGCAGAGGTCACACCCTAAACATAAGTGGTTACAGAAATAGCCCAGCAAAAATGAAGTTTCTCTAGTTCCCTGTTTCACTAGAAGAAAGAGTAAAAGCATCACTTGTCTTTATGAGAAAGGGGATACAGAAAAGTAGGTCTCCCCAGAAAAACCTTAACAGTCATTTCAACACAACAAATGCTCAAATTACCTTTGCACCAATTTTGTCAGAGATGAGTTTTGCATGTGCCATCAGCAGGTGTGTTGGTGTGATTTAGAGTGATTGAACATTCAATGTGCTCTAAGCCTTTCATTTATATGAGAAATCTCAGGTCCAGAATGGAGTGGCTAATCCAAAGTCAAACAATTAGTGGGAAGATCTAGGTTTAGAATCCATGTCTAGCGCTTCTCTTTCAACAGCATAAGTCTTTTCCCAATCCACTTCCATGGAGACAAAAATGCTTATCCATTTTAAATTTGCTTTAGAAATTCCCTGACGAAATATCAATTTGCAGCCAGGGAGCATGGGGCTTTTTCATTCATTCTCTGTCATCATTTTGATTTTCAGATTTGCCCTTGACCTCTAGCAGAAAGTGGGACCCTGAGGGAATTGGGTGACTCAGACAAATTCACTTGGATCTTGGAAATGAAACTAGCAAATGACTGGATCAATATTTCTAAGTCTGTATTTTTGAAAGTACTGAAATATGTGAGATGTTAATTATGGGAAGGGAAGTAATCTTGATCACATCTATTGAGAAATACTGAAACAAACACAAGTAAGTGGCTTTTGGTTTGGTTTGGTTTGGTTTTACTTTTTATCTGCAAAGACCCTGAAAAGAGGATGGAAAGACAAGCTTTGAAACACGCAGAAGGAGCAAATATTTACAAGCCACATATTTAGCAAAACACTTACCTGGTATATATAAAGAACTCTCAAAAATGGTGCATTTGGAAATGGAAAAAAATTGCACAATAAGAATGAACAGCACACCCACTAGAAGGACTATAATCAGAGACAGAGAACCCCACGCCACCCCCGGGCTGACAGGATGTGCAGAAACTAGATCTCATCCCACACATTGCTAATGGGAATGTAGAGCAGCTACTCTGGAAAATCACTTCAATTTCTTAGAAAAGGAAATACACATTCACTACACAACCCAACAAGCATCTTCCTTCCAGAGAAGGAAGATTGCCGTCCACACCAGGACATGCTTATGGATGGCCATAAGGGCTTCATTTGTGATAGCCGAAAGCTGAAAACATCTTTCCATGGGTGAATGTGTAAAAAAATGTTGGTGCATGGGTACCATGGAATTGAAATGACATTTGACACATGGGGAAACTTGGATAGATTTCCAACTATGTAAAAAAACAAAACAAAACAAAACAAAAGCAAGTTAATCTCAAAAGGTTACATGCTGTCTGACTTCATTCATATGACCTTCTCAGACCGACCAAATCCTGAATGAGGGGACTTACTGGTTGTTACCAGAAGCTACGGGAGGAGGTGGGTAAAGGGGTAAAAGCGTGTCTAGCTGGCAGGCATAAACTTAGAGATGGCAACATAGGTTATAGTTATAAACTGAGTCAACAACAGACAGACAGCACCGGAAGCCAGGAGACCCGGGCAGATCTCTTTGGAGAAAGTAAAGATGGAGAATCTGAAAAATCCAAGGACCACAGCAGGACCTATTTAAGAATTCCTGGGAAAAGGAGGGCTCAGGTACAGAAACGAAGTTATGTGGCCAGAGTTTTAGGGCCGTAGGATTTAGGGTGATGCTTTTTTTCCTTTTCTTTTCTCCCTTTTGCTTCGTTAATTTAAAGTTGAAACAATGTTCAGAGACAACTTTTGATACGTTTGCCAACTGCTGAAGACAGAGCACATCCCTTGTTTTCTCTGGGATGGTGGTCTGCACCCCTGGGAGAAGGCGGCACACCCCCCCAGAGAAGAGCTGCTTGGTACAAGGATCACGTTAGGGAGCGTGTCTGACAAGGCTGGATAGGGCTGGACCATCTGGTGAAAGTTTTTCGGTCTCACATAAATGCATCTTGAGGAAAAAAAAAGAAATCTATATAAATAGTGTTACTAGACAATTTGCAGGGCTGACTTTTCCCTCCTCTGGATCCAGAGCTTCATAAGGCGAAGACAATGTGATCGCCTCTAGCTAGTTCTTTGCCTAGTGCCTTCCACTTAGCAAAGTTGCATAAACTTGAAACATTTTGGTCTGTTAAAAACCCAGAAATACCCCCAACCCTCCATTTAAGAAAGAAAACTCCCTTGCTCATGAGGAAGCCATGGGCAGAACTTATCAATAATTTTTACGTGTCCAAATATTTTTCCCTTTAATGATTGAGCTTTTATAGATCATAAATTCAAATGCTCAGAGAACTTTCAAAGCAATTTTCTCTACCCATCCTCTTCTGCTGAATTACTGACTCAACAGAGCGTCGTTGACATTGGCACTTTTCTAACACTAGTAATATTTTCTATTTTTCAGGGTCTTTCTACCAAGAGCTTAAAAGCAGTGCAGTGAGCAGAAAAAGACATTTCCTCTCTGAAGAACAAATCTGGGAAGTTCACCCTGACATCAGCCACAGCGAGACTTTCTCAGGTTTTCTGAGCAGAGGTAGGACCCAAGTTCTCTTTGTTGTTATGCACCTAACCCGTCCAGTGGCCTTGGACAAGTCACTTAGTCCTGCAGCACTAATGACTGAGTGACACTACCCCATGACCGCGCTCTCTCTGCCTCTGAAGTTTCCTCGAGAGGAGATGCTTGTTTGCTTGGAGACATACAGATGGTTAAAGGCCATGGACCTAAATATAAAGATGCTTTACATGTTTGTCTCTGTCATTCTGCTTTCCTTGTACTCCCTGGGTCTTAGCTTCCTTATCTGTAAACAAGGATGAGGGCCGGTTCTTTATGAATAAAGGTAATGAATGTCATTCCCTAAGGTTCATAGGAGGACATTACAGAGCCTGTGCTTTTTCTATCATCTCATCTCGAATGACAAAAATATCTCATCTAGGTCTCCAGGACCCCCTGATGGAGTGTCAGAAATCATTACAGTAAAAGAGGGAGATAAGCTGCAGTAGTCTTTGATCCCAGGGCCTGGTGATGCGTCCACTACCAGATAAGAGGAGTAGCACTCACGTAACCACATTACCCCGGAGACCCAGCTGCCTCTCTGCTTGTGTGTCAGGGCCTGGCGGCCTCTCCCAGATCTAATAAAGAAGGCGGTTCTGTCTCTGTTCTTAGGAACGCCATCAGTCTGTACTGAGGGAGATAAATGGTGAGAAGGTGCTGAGGTCTGGAAAGCAGAGCGCCATGGCCGTCCAGCCCACCCCTCTATGTGCGCCCCAGGGACAGCCCCTGCGTCAAGGCCTTGCTTCCCTCTGTTTCTGTTTTCAGAAAGTTGTAACACTTTGGAAATTCAAATTCTTCCTTTTCCAAAGAGAAAACAGGAGCTCAGCCCAGAGAATAGTGATCTGTTCGAAGTCATAGGACATGAAGGAGAGATGGAGAAAACATAGAGATTGCTGGAAGGAAAAACACCTTCCACCAGGGGCCAGCGCTGGATGGATGGAGGAATAGTATTAAAAGATGAAGCCATATAAGTCATTGGTGGTCCCCACTCCAGGAACATGAAGTATTGGTAATGCTATAAATATATAAATATACACTGGGGTCACTCAGGAAAGCAGGGACAGACAGACGATAAATTGATAGACAGATTAGATAGATGATAGATAGGTAAATAGAAGAGCCTCTGTGTGTGTGTGTGTGTGTGTGTGTGTGTGTGTGTGTGTGTGTATGTGTACAGTCAGTCCTCAGTTTCTTGAAAGCTTCCACTTTAAGAGAAATAATGAAAGCAGGTGCTCAAAGTACTTAGCTTCCTTCAATGTAAGTAGAGTTTTCTTTTTTATCAAAGTTATAACAAAACACTGTTGAGTAAAAAGCTGTTACGGGGGAACCTGCTGTACATAAAATAACCAACTTCTAGCCAATCTAGCGGCATACCAGTTCTAGAACTAAAGAGGTGCATAGGCAATCTGAAAATGTTTTGATAGGGTCAAATGCGCTTCAGGTGAATTTGTGGGCCTAAGAGTCAATCTTAATGGCTGCTGAGTCCATGCCTGATGAATCTGAAATAGAAGCTCACGTGTGTCTCGGGTAATAAGAGTGGGGGCACGCTGCCTAAGAATGAGACCTTCTTCCAGGGCAAGGAAGAGTCCTGAAAGTTGCCATTCATTTGGCTGGAATAGCATACACATTTACCCACTGATTTTTTTTTTCCTTTAAGTTTTTCAGATGACTAAATATTTTGGAAAGACTTCCCAATTTTTGGAAAGTGTATCATTGCAATAAATCCCAGAGGAATCAGCAGCTAATATCAGACTCATCGGAGAATAAACTGCTCCCAGAGACAAGTGGACTTGGTAATAAAATGTCACTTGAAGAAGAACTTGTCCCCTGTCCAATTGGAATTGTCATTAAGTGCTCGGGGACTCTTTCTCTCAAATGCTTGCTATGCTTTTAATTGCAAGCAAAACTGAGTACCTGTTTTGAGTACCCAGGAGTTACCTGGGGAGCTATTTATTACACCCTAAATGCTCTGATCACAGAGGTTGTTCAAGCCACTGCTTACTGAATGACATGAAGTGCTTTGCATATCTTCCCATAGCTAATCCTCACAACACCCTTTGATTTTTTTCTTTTTCACTTTTAATGATGGAGAACTTCAAGTATTAACAGGAAATCAACCAGAAGAGAAGAGAAAATGAATATTATGCTCGTTTTTTATTTCTACAAATGAGAAGTCCAAGTTTCCAAAAGGGAAAATAATGAAGCTACAGGCCCACAGGTCAGAGGATTTCCTTTTGCATTCTCAACTATGATGCATGATTCCAGGCATTTCAGAAGATGCAGGAATATAAAAATCAGGGTTCTTGATTTTTAAGATCTTACCATAAGTTTGGAGAATCAGATATTTACGAAAGCAAAGTGATGTCAATATTAACACAAAAGTCAAACCTGATGGCAGTATTTAAAAAGAATTACAGTGATATTTGAAAAGAAAAGAGACTTTCAGGAAGATTTGAAGGAGATGGGAGTCTTGTGAACATTTAAAAGAATTATTTCTACATGTTATCATGGAGAAGAGAGAATTCTGGGTCGAGGTGCTTGAACTGGGATATCAGCTAGGCTTGGCAGTCAGTGGGGAGGTTAATCAGAGTTCACAGAACACAAGGAACACCAGAGAAATAAGGTTTGAAAGGGAGCATTGGGGCAAAGAACATGACCAGAGACTGTTTCCCAAGAAAAATACGAGAAGAGTTTTAAAGCTGCAGAAATTCTGCTGTGTTTCAGGACTTTGCAGCAGAGAAAAATCTTTGGCACTGTTGCTGTTTTCTACTCTGTATTGGGAGGAGCTCATTTCATACTGCCATCTGTTTTATTTCTTCAGTAGCGCTCTCCAGAACGCCCACATTCCCCTTCTGCTTAGATAACATGGGAGTCAGGGAGAGAGTGACTCCAAGCTCTGTGTGTCTTTGGAGGGAACGAAGTGAGGGAGATTGTTGGGAGGCAGAACTCTAGATCTAATCAGCTTGGATCCCAGACTTTCCCCATCGATAACGGAGTCAGGACGATGCTCTCTTCCATGTCCAGGCCGCTGGATGTGTTACGGGTGAGGTGCACTGTTAGAGTGAAAGCCTCTGATCAATTGTGCCCGCTGGATGACTGTTTCTCTGAGCTCAGTGGTTCCTCCTGCTTAGTCCTGCGCTCCCGGGTGACAGTTTGCAGGCAGGAATGAAGGCGAGCAGAGGCAGGCGAGAAGAGTGTGGGGGGAAGAAGCATTTTATTTATTTCATTTAGCTGTTCATCTTGGGTGTTCCCCTGCCCAGGTCTTGAACCTGGGCCCTCCGGATGTATGTGGACTGTATCTGGCGGCCTTATCTGCTAGATCATCAGGAAGGAAGGTGATAGACCCACAATGAGAGAGAAAAGGGAGTTGATACACTCTGAGGCACGACTTTATTGTCCCATGTGTAGGCTGGGAGGGCTCCTTTCTGAGAAGAGGCAGAAGGAGCAATCCGAGGGAAGCAGCGTGAGAGGGGTTTTAAGGGGGTAGCAGCTGACTAGCATGGAGGGGGCTACAGGTGGAATTCTGATAAGGCCGTCTGGCTGAGCTGTTGATTTAGGAGTAGGGAGTCATTGACGGGATGGAATGTTAGGTGAGCTGGGAGGGAGTCCTTGAGTTAGGTAAACAGGAGAGGGGGTTGAACTGCATCTGATCTCGCTTCAGGCTGCAAAATGTTCCATTTCTCATGCTTGGTTGGAAAGTGACGACTTTCAGGTCTTTTGTCTTACTGGGACCTATCCTTGGATGAGCCTCTTGGCTGTTCAGAAGGGAGAAGAGGAGAAAGAATTTTGTTTTCTTTTTGACTGTTCCTCCTGGTCCCAGGCTACAAGCCACCTGAGCCACCAGGGTGTGCCTGGCAAATGCCTACATTTAATATGTTCGGTCGATTTGACTCTATCTGTTTAGCATGAAGCGAGTAAGTCAGAGTTGAGGCCATATTAGCTTCAATCATCATTTCCGAGCTCTTTAATGAACTTTATTTTCATTTGTTGTAAATGTTATTGTTTCTGATAAAAATTTTTTAATTAAAAAAAGCACTTGTACTCATTGTAGTTTGCTTTCTCCATGAGTCAGAGAAGCTGCTGAAGGGTAAACTTCAGTAAGTCTGGCAAACTGGGCTGTGTTGAAGGTTTTAAAGATCCTCTTGAGCGAGAGCAGCGTAAGGAATGAGTAGGTACCAGTCAAGTCCTGAGGGAGATGGAAAGTGTTTACCCTTGGAAGTAATCCCTGGGAATGAAACTCGGAATCAGCTTTGGAGGAGTCTGTTTTCCATGTTTGGGTCTTCGTTTGTTAACTGCAAAACCAGTCATGGAAAAAGCAGACTGCCTCTCCCGGACTGACACCTCAGGCTGCTTCCGCTAAATGCAGTTATCAAGACTTCCGTGCCTCGGGGTAGCTCTCGCATAGGCAGCGGATGAAATCATTGAAGGCAGAATCTGCCTTTGCAATGTCTGACCGTGCACTGCATTCGGTAATGGGGCGTTTCAATGTGTGACTCTGAGAGCAGTACTCAAGTATATGTGTGTCTGTCTTGTCTCATCTCCCTCCCATCTGTCATGCTTGGGAACATCTGTTTCATTTTGCATCCCAGCTCCTTAAGTAAGGCTTAGCAAGTGCTCAGAAAATGTTGGTGCGGTTGAATAAAAGGCTCACTCGTGTCATCCATCCCTCTAACTACTTGATCTCGATAGTGCACACAATGTACGCATGCCAGGAAACGACAAAAATGCAAAAATGATGTACGTAAACAATATGCCTCGTCTGATCCATTATCTGTCTGTCTTCATGGAGCCACTCGCTTCGATGTTTAGGCCAAAACGTTCATAGCTCTCAGCTGTAAGGCAGGAATCAACCACTTGAAGGACACATTATTATTTTTCAAGAAGGATCCTTCCTTCTGCATCATGAAGAGGTTCAAGTCAATGTCCCACATCAGTGATCCCAGATCTAGCTAGGAAATATGAAGTACCCTGAGCCGTTTGAGATGAATACTCCCTGGACATTTCGTCTAGTTAATCTTGAGCATAAAATCCATACTGTACTTATGCAGTGATTTATTTTCTTAATCAGACCTCTCAGAGATCAACTCCTGTTCTCCACCAGTTGAAGCCACTGACCAATCTTCTGTCTCCAGTGAAAACATTAGGTCCTTTACTAGTTCAGATATCTTTTACTTACTTTTATGTGAATGTCTGTGTCCGTGCTTTGTATCTCAAACTGTACGTGTAAGAATTGGGTAGCCATAACAAAGCATACTCCACCTGATCATTTCAGCCATTTCAATTGCAGACGTGCATTGGATCAGCAACTAATGCTGGGACTCAAGGTACATAGCTGGATGGAATTTAGAAAATGAGGGAATATGTGGTCCATGGCTGTGAGTTACATGTTATTTTAGAGTCAGAAGAGAACATCTCCAGACAACGTTTACATCCAAAGGTAACGTATTTCCAAATAAAATCATGGAAGTATTCATTCTTTCTATAAGAGTTTACTGAGGGCCTGTTCAGTGTCAAATATTGCTTTAAGTCCTAAGGATATAATGCTAAATAATAAGAAAAATCATTGCCACCATCAAACTTGCATCCTGATCAGAGAAGAAAATAAAGACATGATCACATAATACACTATCAGGCATTGTAGAAGAAAAATTAAACAGGGTAAAAGCATAGGACATCTGAGGATAACTGGAGGAACTGATCTAATTTCTGAGAAAATGGTCAGTACATCTCAGCTGAGGTCAGGTGAGGAAGGAAGCAAGTCATGACGATATCTTGGGAAGAGTGTTTCAGAATACAAGAGCAGTGAATGCAAAGACAGTGAGGGTCTTTGGGGGGTTGAGGAGCAAGCAGGCAGGGTACCTGGTCACATGAGCTGGAGAAGAGTGACAGAGGAAGGGACCAGGAAAAAGGTCATGCTTTTATTGTGGTAACGTGCACATTGGAGTGCGCCAATTTTAGGTGGAGATTAGATGCATTTTGATAAATGCAGTCATTCGTGTAACTTCCATCTCAAACAAGATATAGACTCTTTCTAGTACCTAAAATCTCCTTCATACCCATTTCCAATCAATCTCTGCCCTACCTCTTGAACCACACATCAAATTCTTTTTCCATGAAGATTCATTTCATCCTTTCTAGAATGTCATATGAAAAGAATCATAGAGTAAATATTCAGTTGGTCAAGATTTATTTGCTTAATATATTTTTGCAACGTATCTCTGTTGTTGCCTTTATTGTTAGTCTACCTTTTAAGCTTCTGATGAATTCATATCCCAAGGCATAAACATATCACAATAATGTATCTGGTCATATTGGTATTCATTTGAATTCTTTCCAGCTTCTGGTTCCTCTTGCTTACAAGCCATTGTGTTGACAAATCTTTTCATTTCCCTTGGGTATTTATCTAAAAGTGGAATTGCTAGGTCAGAGGGTATGTGTATTTTTTACTTCAAATGATACCAAACTGCTCAACAGTTTTCTAAAGTAGCTGAGCCATTCTTTGTCCCATGGGACGGTGTTTGAGTTTGAGATCTCCTTCCTCTCCATCACTGGTGGTGTTGATCATTCATTTTAGTCATTTTTATTTCATTAGTCATTTTGGTTAAACTCACTTATGTACTTTTCTGACATCTAATGATATTGAACACTTTTTCATGTGCAGCCTGGCCATTGTTACAGATTTCTTTGTAGTGAGTCTATTCAAGCCTTTTGCCAATTACATTGTAAGTTTGTAGGACTCATTGTGTATTCTGCAAACAAGAAGGTAAGAACTTTTAATGTTATTGTTGTATCACTGCAAACAGAAGACATCAGAATATTTTGAGCCCTGGAAAACACAGCCAATCATCCGGTTAGGCAGACTTTTCATGGCACAAATTTAGGGTCCGAAATTCAAGTTTGTAGTCATTGCAGATATGTATATTGTTAGGATTCTCCAGAAGATGTCAGTAAATGTCTTGAAGAGACAGTTTTTAAAAAATAATGGTCTTATTAAAGGAACAGCGAGTCATAACACACAGGTTTAAGGTGTGCATTATTGAGAATCAGTATCTACGTACAATGCATTCGCAGTCATGCATTTATTTTTCAATAGCAATATTATTTCTGTTGTTTGCAATGCTATATTTATTTTAAGATCTTGACATTGCATCTCAGACTGCATTGCACGCCACACCCACCACCAGAGTCCAGTAGCCTTGGCCACCACCTTCTCCCTCTTTCCTTCCCTCATCCTCTCCCAGTTCCCCCAGGAGCCACAGGTCCACGTCCTGTTAATTTTGTTGGGATTTGTATGTTCACTTGCTTTGTTTCATTATAGTTCATATCCGAGTGAAATCACCCTATATTTCTCTTCTTCTTTTGGATATATTTTGCTTAACATGATCCCCTTCAGTTCCATTCATATTGTTGCAGATGACATAATTTCATCTTTTTTTAATAGCGATGTAGAATTCCATTGAGTATCCAGACCACAGCTTCTTTATCCAGTCCTCTGCTGATGGACATTTAGATGTTTCCATGTCTTGGCTCTTGTGAACTGTGCTGCTATGACATTGGTGTGCAGATAATTTTTCTAATTAGAGATTTTGTATAATATGGGTATATGCCCAGGAGTCGGATTGCTGGATCAAACAGTAGACCCATCTTTATTTTTTTCAGGAAACTCCGTTTTCCAAAGAGGCTGTACCAATTTACATTCCCATCAACAGTGTAGCAAGTTCCCCATTTTTCCACATTTACTCCAACCCCTGCTGTTTCCAGTCTTTAAAAAACAAACTTGCAGTAACTTTGATTTTACACATTAAAATAAACATATGTGTGGGTTCCCCATATATGCAATTTCCCCATTCCTCAGGTATATATGAACACATCCTGTCCTCCATCAAATCACCAAGTGTTGTACCATTGTCCAGTGGGCTCAGCTGTCACTTACCCCACCTTCCCATCTCGCTCCCTATGGGTCACCTCAGTTCTATTGCAACTGTCCAAGGGTTGGCTTTATTTCATCTTTTCTTTTGTTTTGTCTATTTATATTCCATCTATGAGTGAGATCATCTGGTATCTATATTCTTTTGACCAATTTCACTTAAACTGATTCCCTCTAGATCAATCCATCTTGATTCAAATGACTTTATTATATATATATATGTATATGTATATATATATACACACACACACACACACACACACACACACACACATATATATATATCACATCTTTATCCATTTGACATTGGGTACTTAGGTAGTTTTTGGTTCTTAGCTATTGTGAATAGTACTACAATAAACATGGGGTTCATACATTTTTGTTAATTGGTGTTTTTTTTGTATATTTTGGATAAACACCCAGAAGTGGGATGGTGGAATCATATGGGATTTCCATATTCAATTTTTTGAGGAATCTCCATACAGTTTTCCATAGGGGTTATAACAATTTGCACTCCCATCAACAGTGTGAAAGTGTTCCCTTTTCTCCATATCCTCACCAGTATTTGTTGCTTCCAGATTTTTTAGTAATAGCCAGTCTCTCAGGTGTAAGGTAGTATTTCATTGTTGTTCTGATTTTTATTTCCCTGATAGCCAGTAAGTAGGAACACCTTTTCATGTGCCTGTTGGCCATCTGTATGACCTCTTGGGGAAAATGTCTCTCCAATTTCTCTTTCCAGTTTTTGATTGCCTGTTTTTATGTTACTGAGTTTTGTGAGTTCTTTGTGTATTTTGCATATTAAGACCTGTTCAGAAATACGAAATGCAAATATCTCCTCCCAGTTAGTAGTTTGTCTTTTTGTTTTGGTGATGTTTTCTTTCACTGTGAAGGAGTTTTTTAGTTTGAAGTAGTCCCAGTTGTTTTTCTTTTTGTTTCCCTTGATGCTGGAGTTTAGTTCCCAAAGGCCTCTCTAAGTCTGATCATGGAATGTGTTTCCTTTGTTGTCTTCCAACAATTTTATGGTTTCTGGTCTTATATGCAAGTCTCTCGTCCATTTTGAATGAATTTTTGTGAATGGTGTTCTAGCTTTATTCTTTTGCATGTGTGTGACAGTCCAGTTTTCCCAACACCATTTAGTGAAGAGTCTTTGTTATAGATAAGCTCACTGTATGTAAGTGGGTCAGTTTCTGGTGATTCAGTTCTATTCATTTCCCCAGATTTGTTCTTTTTTCTCATAATTGCTTGAACTATTTAGAATCTTTTGTTGTTCCATATAAATTTTAAGATTTTTGTTCTATTTCCTGGAAATAAGCCTGTGGCGTTTTAATGGGGATTGCATTAAATCTGTATATTGCTTTAGATAAGATGACCATTTTTTGATGTTGATTCTTACCAATCATGATCAGAGGATATCTTTGCATTTCTTTATATCCTCCTTTATTTCTTTTAAGAAGGATTTGTAGTTTTCATTATACAGGGCTTTCACCTCCTTTGTTATTATATTCCAAGATGTTTGATTCTTTTTACTTCTATTTTAAACAATGTGGTTTTCTTGATTTCATTTTCTTCTAGCATGTTATTTGCATATAAGAATGAGACAGACTTTTGTGCATTGATTTTGTAGCCTGCCATTTTACTGCATTCATTGATTAGTTCTTGTAGTTTTTTGACAGTTTTTATAGTTTCAATCATGTCATCTGCAAATGATAGTTTTACTTCCTCCTTTCCAATTTGAATTTCCTTTGTTTCTTTTTTTTTTGCCTCATTCTCTGGCTAAGACCTTCAGTGTGGTGTTAAATAGTAGTGGTGAGAGTGGACAGCCTTGCTTGCCTTGTTCCTGACCTTAGAGAAATGCTTTTTGCCATTGACGATGATGTTGGCTATGTTTTTTTCATATATGGTCTTTATTTTGTTGAGGTGTATACCTTCTACCCCATTTTATGCAGGGTTTTTCTCATAAATGGGTGTTGGTTCTTATCAAAAGCTTTATCTGTGTCTACTGATACCATGTGGTTTTTCTCCTTGCTCTTGTTGATGTGGTGTATAACATTAATAGATTTATGTATGTTGAACCATCCTTGCATTTCTTGGCTAAATCCCACTTGGCGATGATGGATGATATTTTTGACGCATTGTTGGATTCAGTTTTCTGATATTTTGTTGAGAATTTTTACATGTATGTTCATTAGAGATATTGGTCTGTAATTTTCTTTCTTGATGATGTTTTTGTCAGCTTTAGGTATCTGTGTTATGTTAGCCTTATAGAAAGTATTTGGGAATGTTTCCCGTTCTTCAATATTTTGGAAGAGTTTAAGAAGAATGTAATTAATTTGGTTTGGTAAAACTCATTAGAAAAGCCACCTGGTCCTAGGCTTCTTTTTTAAGGAGACTTCTGATTACCTCTGAAATTTCTCTGCTTGTTCTATCCGGGTTTTCCAGTTTTTTCAGGTTGTCTTGATAGGTAGTGTTGATAGACTACATTTTTATAGAAATCTGTCTGTGTCCTCGGATTCTCTATATTTTTTGCATAGATCTGTTCATACTAGTCTTTTAGTATGTTTTATATTTCTGTGGTATCTGTTATAATTCCTAGACTTTCTTATCTGATTCTAGTAATGAGAGTTTCCTCTCTTCTCTTTTGCAAGTCTAGTCAATGGCTTATTGATTTAGCTTATTTTTTCAAAGAACCAACTTTTGGTTTCATTGGTCTTCTTGATTATATTTTTGTTTTTATTTCATTTTTTCTGCTCAAATTTTGATTATTTCCTTTCTTCACTGATTTTGGGCTGTAATTGTCCTTCTTTCTCTAGTTGCTTTAAATAAAAGAGTAGATTGTTTATTTGCTATTTTTCTTATTGCTTGAGGTAGAGCTGGATTGCAATGAGCGTCCTTCTTAGTGCTGCTTTTGCTGCAGCCACAGATTCTGGTAGCTCGTGTCTTCATTCTCATTTTTCTCTAAGTTCCTCTTTCATTTCCTCTTTTACCCAAGAGTAATTCAGAAGCCTACTGTTTAGTCTCCAATTAATTTGGGGTCTTCCAGCTTTATTTTTGTGATTGATTTCTAGTTCTAAACCATTGTGGTCAGAGAAGATGTTTGGTATGATTTCAATCTTTGTAAATTTGTTGAGTCATGTTTGTGTCCCAACACATGAGCTATCCTTGAGAATGTTCCATGTGCACCTGAGAAAAATGTGAAATCTGTAGTCGTTGGATGAAGTGTTCGTCATATGTCTACTCGACCTAACTATTCCAAATGGTCATTTAAAGTTGCTGTTTCCCTGTTAATTTTCTGTCTGGTTGATCTGTCCATTGCTTTAAGTGGGGTGTTGAAGTCCCCCACTATGATTGTGTTGCTGTCAATGTCTCTCTTTAGTTCTAACAGCTTAATACATTTTGATGCTCCTTCATTTGCATCAAATATGTTAATAAACATTATGTCTTCATGCTGGATTGATCCCTTTAATCATTATATAATGTCTATCTCTTATCTTTTGTTATGCTTTTTAATTGGAAGTCTGTTTTATCCCATGTAAGTATGACTATTCCTGCTTTTTTGTGGTTGTCATCTGACTGTAGGGTTGTCTTCCAACCATTGACTTTGAGTTTTTGTTTATCTTTTTGAAAGAAGGTGAGTCTCCTGAATGCAGCAGAAGGTTGGGTTTTGTTTTTAAAACATTTTGTCACTCTGTCATTTGACTGGTGAGTTCAGTCCATTAACTTTTAGGGTGATTGCAACTGTTCATTGTCATTTTGTGATATGTCTCCTGTGTGTTGTTCCAGACAGTGCCTTTGTTCATCTCTTTCTCTTCATGGGTGAGTTGGGTATAGTTATGTTTTGATTAGTTTCCCTTTTTGTTTTCTTTTTTACATTTTCCCTGAAGATATATTTTGAGGTTATCCTGAAGTTAGTATTAAGAATTCTATGTTTATTTCCAATTTTTATTTGAACACAGATTAATTTTACACTCATCCCAACCATCCAAATTTTTGTTCTCTTCTCCTCCTCCCCATTTTTTAATGTTTGCTGTCTTATTGTTTTTAAGTAGGGTATTTTTACGTTTTACATACCATCCTTTAGTATTTTTTTTGTAGAGCTCATTTTGTGGTAATTATTTCCTTTAATTTTGCTTATCGGAAAAACTTTTCATGATTCCTTAATTTCTGAAAGATAATTTTGTATATATCTTAGGTTGAAAATCCTTTTCTTTAAGAATTTTTAATATATCATGTCATTCCCTTATGACCTGTAGAGTTTCAGTTGAGAAATCCACTGACAATCTTATGGGGACTCCTTTGTATATGACTCATTTTTCTCTAGATGCTTTTAAGATTCTTTATCTTGTATTTTTGATACTTTGATGACAATGAGTCTTAGGTCTCTTTGGGTTTTTCTTTGGAACTTTTTGAGCTTCCTGTGTCTGGAGATTTGGTTTATTCTTCAGGTTCGGGAAATTCTCAGCTATTATTTCTTCAACTACAGCTTATGCCCCCTTTTCTCTGTCTTCTCCTTCTGGTACCCCTATGATGCAAATGTTGTTTCTTTAGATGTTATCCCATTGATCTTGAATGCTGTCTTCATTTCTTTGCATCTTTTATCTCTCAGTGATTTGCTTGAGTACATTCCTCTGCCCTGTCTTCTAGCTCACTGGTTCTATTAGTGGCCTCATTCATCCCATTCTGATATCTCTCTATTGAGTTCTTTAGTTCAACTATTATATTCTTCTTTTCTTTGATATGTTGCACCCTGTATTTCCTCACCAGGGCTCCTGTTCAAACCACCGGTGCACTGCTCCTCCTACCCTGCACCAAAACGATCTCCCCCTGGCTCCATAACTTGGTCCTGTTGGGTGTGCTCTCTGCTGCTTCTGGATCAACTGTCCAGGAGGCCCATTTCTTCCCAGAGTTCCACCTGCTCTGCCAAGGTCCAAATCCCACATCTGTAGTACAGCTCTTAACACTGAATTTTTGACCCACGCTTTGTGATTGTGATCACTGCTGCATCTCTATAGCCTCTGTGCCTGATTTTCCTCAGTGTTTGTTTCTGGAGAACAGATGAATTTCCAGTTGCCTGTGGGAGAGGTTGTAGATCTTGCTCCTACCAGATGCCATCGTGACTCCTATCATCTCCAGTCTTTTTGATATAGACCATTCTCACTGATGTGAGAAGTTATCTCACTGTGATTTTTATTTGCATTTCTCTAATAGTGAGTGATATAAAACACTTTTTCAGGTGTCCCTCTGTGTGAGACTGCTTTTTAAAACTCACTCAAAACTCTATTTGAGTTAGTGTAGAATGACTACCATGAACTTTTACAAGAATTGTCTTCTCATTGGAGAAGCAGGGCAAGGGGAAGAAGTTCTCCAAGCTGAAGGTTGAAGGTATCAATTGAGTTTTAGTTGAAACTGCATAAGGTCTGAGGAGCAGAGACGACCTTAGCTATAGCTATTGAGGAGCCGAGCTCTTTTTACCCCCTCTGAAAACTGGAATGGCTCCAACCTTTACATCCATCCCTAAAATGTGGCAGAAGTCACAGTGGGTAAAATCTGAGACTTGTTACCATGCAGCATTACAGCATTCCTTTAGTCTCCTCCAGCCATCACCGCACCAAAGTGGGCTCCCAGCCCAGTAAAGTCCCCAGGTGGGTCAACCCTTTGACTAAGCCCAGCCAATTCACAGAAATATGAGAAATAATTCATTATTGTTGTTGTTCTAAGCATTACATTTGTATGTGCTTTATTATACAGCAGCAATAGGACACCAAAGTAGAAATTGACTTTGTTATCCAAAACCTCCCAATCACAAGTCCTGGCTTAGAAGTCTTTACAAATGAGCTCTCTAATATTTATGGGAGAAATAAAACCATTCTATACAAATACTCCCTAAAATGTAGGAGGAAGCAATACTTTCTAACTAGTTTTATGAGGCCAGCAAAACTGTGGCGTAAATAACAAGCATATCAAGTGCAAGGAAGGAAGTGCTAGGTCAGTATTCCTCATGAACATCAGTGCAAATATCCCTAAGAAAATATTAAAATGTTGATTTAAATAGTATATAAATTACAAAATATATTGTGGTATGCTCTGGTGGGGGAGCGTTAGGTCAGTCGTCTCCTCTAAAGGAGCATAACACATATCCCTGGTTTTGAGAACTGGGCCCAGGGGGAAACAACCAGTATGAACAACTAAGTAAATATTAACATTAAAAATGCTTCTTCCTCCTCTCTCTTCCTGTCTACCTGTCTGCTCACTTTCATTCCTGCCTTCACTGTTCCCTGAAAAGAAGAAAATGTATCATTGCTAAGTGAATTTATTCCAGGGAAGCAAGTTTGGCTCAACAAAACTTTTTTAAAAATTAATTTATAATTTTAATGAAATAGAGGGGAAAATATGACCATCTCAATGTTTTTATGCAATAAAATTAGAAAATGCTAAGCCACCTTGTGATTAAGAAATACAAAGTCAGGAATCGAAAAGATTTGCCTTGGATAAAGAAGATGTATTCGATCTCTCTAGTGAACAAAAAGAAGGTTTTCTCCCTAAGGTTCAAAGCAAACCAAAGGTATTTGCTCAAATTCTCTCAATCAACATTGTACTTGAGGTCCTAGCCAACAGGAGGTCAAGAAACATAAACACAAGATTTAGAGATTGGAAATAAATGAATATGAACTGACAGATTTAAACATGTATTTAAAAATACCATAGAGATTTCCAAAGAATGCTATCCCACGGGGAATTTTTAAATTAAACAGACTGCGCATGAATCATTAATAGAAGGTAAAATTTCTTGGTTGAAGTTAAATGAGAAACAGGTTACTATATACTTTTAAGCGTCTCCTCACATATTACAGAGAGGCCCCCCCCTGGTAGCTTTGGTGCTAAACCCCTGGTAGCTGGAGGGCAGACCATGTGAAGACCAAGGACCCAGATTCACAACCTGTACCCGAGGGGAACAACTGAAAATAAGCAAATACACTGATGTGCTTCCTCCTCCCTCCCTCCCTTCCTTTCTCCCTTCCTTCCTGCCAGTGCTTCTTCCTGTTTTCTCTTCCCTCCTCTCCTTAAAAAAAAATTGCAAAGAGAAAAAACATTTCCATTTTCAATGAAGAAGCCAAATGATAACATTTTAATCAAATGACCAGCAATATGTCCAAATGACGAGGTACATAAATGGGATCGTTAACCTCACCAATCATGTGCCTCTTGATCTGATGCGGTGAAAAGGACAAAACATCACTGTAGCTTTCTCTCTCAGGAGACAAAACCTGAATCCAATCACAAAGAAATAGAAACAAATTCAAATTGAGGAACAGTCTAAAAAATGATCTTTAGTCTCGAAAAACGTCAAGATCATAAAAGGTTGGATAACGAGTCATGAAAAACTAAATGAAACAAGAGTTCTTGGACTGTATTTGGATTAGAAGCAAAAATGATACAGATGGATACATTTTGAATATACACAATATAGTAAATACAAGTGCATTGTTGAATTTCCTGAATTTTATCAATGTGCAGTGGTTTGCTATGAGAATGTTCTTGTCTTTAGGAAATACTTATGTGAGGAGCAATAAGGGAAAAACTTGAATAATTAAAAAGTCAAAGGCTGTTATATTTGCAGTGCATTCTCACGTGATTTAGAAAAAATAGAGGTGTGTGTGTCTGTGTGTGCAGATGGAGATAAAGAAGTCATTTCTTGTTCCTGCAGCTCTCATACAGCTTCCAAGTTATTTTAGTAACTCACAGGTGGAAATGGTGGCAAACAAGATAAGATCTTACAATCAACTGCATTCAAATCCAATTTTAAAGATTGTTGTGGACCCAAGAAAATAGATGAATGGTTAGTTCCAACTCATGGCCCACTGGGTTGCAGCCTCCCGAAGCATATCATCTCAAGTTTCAAGCTCTTTTCTCAACCATTCTCATCACAACCTAACTTACCCTTGCAGACTCTCTCTTCTGAGCCTCTGATGCTCTTTACCCGCCTGCCCGAGCATGCCCTGAGATGTCTTACTATCTGCGTCCAGGCTCACCCTGCCCTTCACTTTGGAAATCACTTTCTCCATCTATGCAATTTCTTCTGTTTTCAATTTCCTTCTTATAGTCTGCTCTCTTCTATGATACATTTTCTTTTTTAGGATATTATCTATTCATGTATTTTTCATTGAAGTAGCATTGGTCGATTTCAAGTGTACAGACTTACCAATCTATATCTGTATACATTGCCTAGGCTCATCACTAAAAGTTTAACTCCATCCTTCACCAGACAATTGATCCCTTTTCTTAATTTACTCACTCCTTCTTCCTTCCCTTCTGAGAGGCACTAGGTTGTCCTTATAACCTAAAAGTGTGTTTTTGTTTGTTCATCTGTTTTGTATCTTTACATATCACACAGGAGTGAAATCATAGGGTGTTTGTCTTTCTGTATTTGATCTATTTCATTAAGCATAAAACCTTATAGGTTCATCCATTTGTTATAAATGCCAAGACAACATCTTTTCTTTTTTATAGCTGAGTAATAATCCTTTGTGAAATGTTTTCTGGTGACTCCGCTTATGTCCTCTTCCTCAAAACTCCTGTACTATTTATTGTGGTCAGCACTCTCTTGTATGGACTGACTGATCAAATAGAATTACTAGCTGACTGAAGAGACAGGATTCAATGCCAGGCCATGTCTTCTGCTTAAATGCATTCACTTTTTTTTCTTTGAACTTTCTGTAATTTTTTTAAAGAATATTGCATCATAAAATGATATAGCTTAAGGAGCACTTCATCATAAATCAACATCTATATATAATAGACTAGGTTCATCACCAACAGTGCAATTTTATCCTTCACTTTGTAACTGACACCTTTCACCCAGTTACCCACCTCCCTTTCCTCCTGGTAACCACTAATTTAGTCCTATAGACTAAAAGTCTAGTAAAAACATTCACTTTTATCCGTCACTCTATTTGTTCCAGGGGGTCCCCTTTTTGCCTACCAATTTCTCAAGAGGCAGCCCTCACTAAGATGCACAGCAGACTTCAAGCCACACTCATGATCGCACCCAGAGTCCTGTGTATCCACTCAGTCTCCCATAACCGGTGTGTACGGAGCTCTGAGTTTAGAGAAGACAAAACCAGAAATGCGTCAGAGGTGTATTATTTTCCTCTGAGGCACGGGATGTTTTCATGAACATGTACACTGAATGGAGAGGTACCACTGCCATGTGTCTTTGCTCTTAGCAAACCTGTGATTCAGAAAATTGCTCCTACTTTAAGTTGAGACAAAACAGCCAGTCTCCATTCCCTAATTTTCCCACAAAACAACCTATCAGAGAGTGTTCCATCTTAAATGCAGTCAAGTGAACACTTAGTCCACGACCCTTCCTGTCTCCTGCCCCATTTGACAGGAACACCGAACCAAAGCACGTACCCCAAATGGACATAGTACAAGTGAAATAATCACTCAAGGTTGTAGGTAGTGGAAACGGTGGGTCTAGAATCTAGGTCTCGCAGCTCATTATTTTTTGTTTTCTCTGTATGTCAACCTCTCTAATTTTACCTTTAACCATGAAAATGATACCTTTTAGTTTATAGCAATTACTGTCATTGTGGGAACATTTTATTCTGCTTGTAGAGCAATAGCAAGAAAAAGAAGGCCTGATAGTCACAAAAGGCTTTAACCCCAAAGAGAAGAAAATCTTCCATTTGGCCTTTCTTTGACTTTGAGTTTACCACTTGCTTCTTACCATAAGATGACAGCACCCCGATAAACACATAGGGTCTTAGGGCCTCCAGGGCAGAGAAGTGGATTAAAGGAAGCAGAACCAAATAAGTTCAGCTTACTCATCATCATACAAAACACATTCCTGCGGACTGACTGTAGCCTTATGCAAACCGTTAGACTAAATATAGACCTGACATTTATTCCTGGAACATTGTTTGCTTTACTATTGTTAAATATTCCAGGCAAAGTGGTTTTCCCCCAGAGATTATATTTGGGGGTCATAAAGGCTGAGGTTCTCCAGGAGTTACTCTTACAAAACAATCTTCCCTCGAAGCCCCTCCTAAATGATACCGGCTCTATCAGTACATAAACTTCAGCAAGCCAGCCCTCATCGCCATGCCTCTGTCTTCTGGCCTGTAAAATAGGAATAATAATAATAATTCATAATAGTAATAGCTGCTTTAGTTATTGCATGGATTTCGTACATCTCAAGGAGTATGAATGTACAAGTCATTTGACCGGTCTGAAGTACTGTGCAAATACACACAGTATTGTAGTGGCCGGTATCCATTATAATGTAAATTTCTTTCTCTAATACTTAAGATTTTATTTGTTCAATTTTATTGGAAAAGAACAGTGTATCATAAGATTGTATATTTTAGGTGAGCATCATCATAAGTCAACATCCGTACATAACGCATTAAGATTATTACCAACCGTCCGGTTCTTCCTTCACCATAACATTGACCTTTTTACCCCATTTTCCCTCTCCCCACCCCTTCTTATAATCATTCATTTGATTCTATAAACTAAAAATCTGTTTTTGTTTGATCGGGTCATTTGACTGTGTGCTGTTTCTATCTACCACACATAAGTGAAATCATAGTATGTCTGTCTTAATCCTTCAAACTTATCTCACTGAGAAGAATTCCCTCCAGGTCCATGTTGTTGCAAATGGCAGACTACCCACCATGGTTTCATAGTAAAGAGAGAGAGAAAGGTGTTGGAAAGACTTCTCTAAATACTGTCTCTATACCCTTGGCCCCGCTCTGGTCTATCGCAGCTCCAGACATGGTACAGTTTCTCTCATCCTCGCCACCCAGCTGTATTGGCAAGAAAGTGTTTCTTGACTTGAGTTTGCCTTTTTGAATCAAATGTTATTAACTTGTACAAAGTCCATAGAAAGTAAATAATTGCCATCTTATAACCAATAAAGAGAAAAGGGTTATAGATGGCATTGGATTTCTTGGGATGTATGAGTCTCTGTGAATTTTCCCTAGGGATTCCTGATGAGTAGATCCACGTTACACCTGCTCTGTGACAGAGAACTCTGTCTAGAAAAAATCAAATACTTAGATGAGTGTTTTAAAGGAACTCTGTTCTAACTAGTCAATTATTTATGGCACACTTCTTTTTATATAGATCTGAGAGATCATGACTGCTGAAGAACAACAATCAACACTTATATATCTTTCATCCTTTCCAGATATAAGTGATGGCAAAGGTAAGTTAGGGCAGTAGAGTGTCACCCAATCAATTGTCTATCAGAGGATTGAAGTTGTAGCTTGACATGGCCTTCATTGATAGTCTTGTATAGCAGGTGTGGGTAGGGTCAGTAGTGATAAAACCAAGTTAAACTTATTCGCTCACCTCGGACTAGAAGTATTAAAAACCTTGGTGCTTTAAAATACACACTCAGAGACAAACCATCATGGCGCCTGCTGATGTTATTGGCACCAACATTTTAACTCTTCTTCTTGGTCTGACTAACAGGAGACAAAAGAGAAAGGAAACAAATGTTTATTTCATCCTGTTACGCTCAAGCTCTCTTCTACGTTCTCAGCAAACCTATGCAGTAGGACAGTGAGGCTGGTTATGTTAGGAGAAAATGCAGTCCGGCGGTCTGGAGGGCTCATCCATACCTTACACAGATCTTCTGACTCACAGACCAAGGCTGTTTTCAATTTTACCTCTAAATATGGACATCTCACGTTTCAATGCTTTTTAAAAATTTTTCTTCAGAAATCCAAAGGCCTTTGTGAACGTGAATTCACTATCAATGGTGAAATGGCAATGAGTTTGCTGGGAATCCCATGACCTTTATTTTGCAGGAGAATGAGTTCAGTAACAAAGAACTGAAGAGGCTTGTTTCCCATCAGCCAATGACTAGATGTAAAGTCCGGTGTATTATATATCACTTAATCATCTAATTATCAACTTGATAAATATTTGTTAATGACGTGCTCTGAGCCAGCTCTCAGGAAGGTGCTGGGAATTCAGCAGTGCGAAAAATAAATGAACATCCCTGCCCAGTGAAACACAGATGTTAGCACCAGAGTGGGGTAGGGGAAGGGTGTCTGAGGTATTAAATTTTCATTAGAATCACAAAGAAACTTCCCTGAAAAGATAGGAGATTGTGGAAAAGCCATGCAGTGACCTGGGGAGAACTTTTCTGGAAGGAAATGCCAAATCCAAAATTCTTGGCCATGCCTAGGCTTTGTGGATGGACAGCTGGGGGCTGGTGGTCAGGACAGAGTAAGTGCAGGGTGGAGTCAGGAATGAGGTCAGCTAGGCAGGGTGGGGAGGACCCTTGAAAGCTGTTGCCTGGCTTCTCCCTTTATTCAGTAAGATGGGGACTGCTGGGGGTGTTTGGAGCAAGGACGTGACCGCATTCTTGCATTCAGCTGTTAACACAATGCCATCAGTTGTGTTAAGAACAGATTAAAAGGGAAACTAAACACCAGTAGAAATGGAAAAGTGTTTAGGAGACAGAATGTTTCCAGCAAGAGGAAGTTCCACATGAGGCCGCATGGACAGCAGTGGGAAAGAGTGTTTTAAGTCCCAGGACCTTGCCTGCCCTCTTGGGCTCAAGTCACTCAAACAGGTTCCCACTGTTTGTTAGAACAATGGGCTTCTGAAACCTAAAATGGAGTTGGGAAGCAAAAACAAAGCAAAGACTGGTCTTGAAGGGCAGGGACGGAGTCAGTACGCAGTGTATTTCGTTGTCCCACTTCGGAGACACAAGCGCAGATAACAGTAAACCTGTAATCAGCTGGTGTGACAGCAAACATCTTCAGAGGCTCCCCTGGGCCGTCAAACATAGCCCCATCTGTAATCATTCTCTATTGCTGGGTAGAAGAAGGAAATTCTGCTGTTCAGCTGTTCTTTGTACACACAATTGATCAAGTTACGGAACATTCTGTCGCCTATACATGGAGCGTGCTTAGCAATGAGCAAGCTTGCTCCTCAGGGGCCTGTCAGACCCCGCAAGCCCCCAACCTGACAAGCATCACAGAGCTGTGTTCCCTCCTCAGAGGTGTGGGTTACAGAGACACTGACAGGGGCAGCTCCTCCCCTGAAGCTTTTCCTGAATTGCTCCAACCTCAGTCCTGTGTGCTGTCAGCCCCCGGGGAAGCTGTGGCAGCTTCCGGCACTTTCTACCTCAGTGATCATTTTGTGCTCCCTGTTTATCTCTCAATATACCTAGCACACAATCTTTACACCCGGCATTCTTCATGCTGCAGTCTTACTTTTATATTATTTGTGATTGTTTACCTCCTGCTTAGACCCTGGCAGAATCAGATGTTGAAACCAAATTGTCCCAAGAAACAGCCCGCTGATGATGGAATTCTGATCTTGGTTTGGTGATGACCTGGGGCTGGAACTCAGTGCTGAGTCACAGGAAAGGGGTACCCCCCACCTATGGGTACCGCACTAACACACCTCATCAAAGGATTGCCCGCCATGGAGGACACCTGGGCGCCGCGGCAGCCAGGGTCTCACAGGCACCTGCCTGCTCTCATGTAGAGAGCAAGGTCATGGCCCTGTGATCGGGTGTCGGACGTTATTTGGGTGGCCACAAATTGCAGTAATGGTTTAAGGTTTTCATATAATTATCCATGTGAAAATATCAGACAGACTCCATCTGAAAGTCACCATTTAAAGAGAAAGAGCTGTACTCTTTGATTATTAAGGACAAGAAGCAAAAAGGAAATACTGCAAATCAAAGGAGAATGACAAAATGTGATGACGAAGGGACAGACACACACACACACACACACACACACACACACACACACAAGGTTCTGGAATAGAAATTTTAAAAACACATTGTTGGGTACACCCTGGTGGCTCAGCAGTTAAGTCTACAGCTCTAGGGTGTCCCACCTACAAACAAGGACCCAGGTCCATGGCCCCGGGGCCAGGAGCGGGAGAAGTCACCAAACTGAACAACTAAATACATAAATAAATTCTTCCTCCTTTTTTCCCCTGCCTGCCTTCCTTCCTGTCTGCTTTCTCCCTCTAAAATAATAGTAAAAATATTAATGATCAATATCAGTAACAAAATAGACTATCTCTACAGATCCTATCATCACAAAATGTATAAAAATAAGATATTATTAAAAACTATAGGCAAATACATTTGATAACTTGTTAAAATAATATCCTCAAAAAGACAATCTATTTAAAGACAGATGAAGAAGTAGGAGCTGAATAATCTGTTACCTACTGAAACGGTTCGTCTGTTATTTATATTTTTTCTATAAAGAAAATAGCAGAATGGGAGAAAAATTATAAATAATGTATTTGGGGATAATGTCTAAATATATAAAGAACTTATACACTCAGTAGCAAACACACAAATGATGAGATTAAAACAAATGAGCAGAGGATACGAATCGACACTTTGCCAGCGAAGACATATAAATAGGCAAGGGGTTGATGAAAAGGTGCTCGACATCACAAATCACGGGGGAGATGTGTATCCAGACCACAGTGAGATGTCATTCCACCCATGGGAATGAGTGTCATCAAAAAGGATAAGAAATAACAACTGCTGGTGGGGAGGTGAGAACCGGGAACCCTTGTGCATTGATGGAGGGAATGTAAATTGGTGCATTCATTATAAGAAGCAGTATGAATATTCCTCAGAAGATTATAAAAAGAACGGCCATGTGATCTAGCAATTCTACGACTAGCTATACCTCCAAAGGAAACAAAAATCATTATCTTGAAAAGATCTCTGATCTCCATGTTCATTGCAGCATTATTTGCAGAAACCAAGACATGGAAACAACCCGAGTGTCCAACGTCAGATGAGTGGATGAAGTTGTGGTAGAGACACACAATGAAATAATATTCAACTACAAGTACCATTTGTGAGAACAAGGATGGATCTTCATGGCATTATGACACGTGAAGTAGTTCAGACAAGTACGGTACAACCTCACTTATATGTGAACTCAGAGAAAGAGAGAACAGTTGGGTGGTTGCCAGAGATGGTGGAGGAGGAAATGGATGATGGTGGTGAAAAGGTGCAAACTTCCAGCTGTGAGTTCTGGGATGTAATGTGCAATTTGCTGACTATAGCGATGATCCTGTGTGTATATCTGAAAGTTGCTAACAGAGTAGATAATAACAACTGGTTGTCTCTTACATCTCTAAACTTACCCAGCTGAATTTTGTTTGTAGTTTTTGTTTTCTGATTTTTGAGATTTAACATCTTATTCGGTAAATGGTTTTAAAGGTAATAACAATAGTTGTTGTTATTTATTCAGTACAATAACAACACAATATTGTTATTTATACAATATTGTTATTTATACATTTATACAACAGTGTCAAAATGACTACGACATCTTTCCACAGTCATTCCTCACAGACTCACATACACCTTCTCATTTTGCCTTTTCTTATTAAGATTTAAAAAGAAATCATGTCCTAGAAAATTGTCAGTTCCAATATTTTATGCAAATAATTAAGCGTTTAGTGTGAAATAAAGGAGGATCTGGTTGTATCTGAAGGAGCTTTTGGTAATCTGTGATGTCTTACTGTAATTAGACTGACCATATGGTACTGTTTTAAATGGGACAATACCATTTTTTTATTTCCTAACCACACCATCGTTTTAATATAAATGTCAATTTTGCCCCATTTTTAATAAACCAGGATCATCTTTAATGGGGGAGGGAGCAAAGGGGAAGTTGAGTTGCCCGCGCCTCAGTCCGTTGAGGGGCCCCAAAAGTAGATGCCCCTTTCGCCCCTTGTTAAAGATGGCCTTCGCCAGTGCCAACTGCGGTGGCCGGGCCTTACGGCTGTTTCTGCCCACTATGAGGAAACAGGAGTTATGTGGAAAGAGAACTCCCCCTGAGCCCACATGCCTGTTTCTTCAAAGGGAGCAGAACAACACAGTGTAGCCAAGCCATAGGTAAGTACTGTGGGGGCTTATGGCACTGTGGGGGTATCTCAGGCACTGTGGGGGTTCTCTCTGGCACCGTGGGGGTTCTCTCTGGCACCGTGGGGGTTCTCTCTGGCACCGTGGGGGTTCTCTCTGGCACTGTGGGAGTTGTCTCTGGCACGGTGGGGGTTATTGAGCATTGTTGGCAAAGGGATGGCTAAAGGGGCAAGTGTTTTAGGCAGGAAATTTAGACTGGAGCTTATAGAGATGTCAAATTTGTTTTTCACCTAGGGTGCCAAAATTCCTTGGCCTGGCCCTGGCCTTTGGATGAAGTCCTGCTGGACCATATGTGGTTACTATGCAATCACTGATCAGCATCGCATAGTACTTACTTGCTGGTCTCGCTGCTCTTCTAGCAAAAGCAGGTTACCACGAAATCCTGTATGGAGGAACCTAGAAGGTATGATGGTAAGTGAAATAAGTCAGGAGGAGCAAAATAAATACCTGATGATCTCACTCACATAGACTGTTAAGAAACAAAGCAAACAAGCAGACAAAACAAAAACCAAGCCAGAGACACTGACAACAAAACTGAGGCTGCCATCGAGGAAGGGCTGTGGGTGGGAGCAAGAGGTGGAGGGTCCAGTGGACAGGGGTGAGGGACTTTTGATAATTTGACAGTGGGTAAGGTGTATTGTCATATATTCGATGACGTGAACCTGTGTAGTTAAACATACTGTTTTGTAAATCAAAGTTATCTCAACATAATTTTTTTAAAGGTTACTAAGGAAGAAGGAAAATGTGCTGCTCTGTTTAACTTTTGCTCATTACAAGTCTCGTTTTTGCATCGCCAGGCACTCTTCATGCTGGTGACCGATCCAGAACAATTTGGCAGAGCACATACAACAGCAAAAGGACTTAGAATCTAGATCCAGATAATGCAGGGCTATTGGGCTTAGCAACCCTCAAGAAAGAATTCTTGAGATGCTAAAGAGCTACACTTTTATAAGTTTGTTTGAGAAAGTGGAGGAAAGGAAAAGTGAGAGCTTGGGATTAGAGCTTCTCCAGGGAGGAAAACTGAGCTCCAGGCTGGGAGAGATCAGATTATTACCCTTGGAAGAAGCGTTTGGGCAGACAACCTTTCCAGTGCCTGGAACTAGCAAGAAAATAGGGTTTGTGGTCACGAGGAAGTGCAAAAGCAGAAGCAGTGAGGAGATTGTCTCGAAAGTTCTCAGGGTCTTGAAGCAGCCTCCAGGATTCTGGTGGTCCTGGTTCCCTGTAGGACCTGGGAAAACGACATTAGGTTGATGAAGAGATTACGTGAATCTTTCCAGAGGGTCTACGGAATGGACTTCGGCATCCAGAACTCAGAAGATCTTCTATTCCCTGACTTTAGTTACTGGGAAGGTCTTGATCTAAAAAGAAACCCTGGTCCTGCATCTTCCCCTACACAAATATCTTAAAAGCAATCAACACTGATATGCAAAAAGAGTCTGAGGTGGCTATAAATGTTTGTTTACTTGAATTTTGCTTTTTAACAGAATCGTGACTATAAGGAGGGCAGGCTCTTAAAGGCCTATTTCTTAATTTGAGTGGTTACAGAGGGTGCTTAGTTTGTGAAAATATACAGATCTGCACACTTGCCATGCTTTTCTGTATACAGAGCACACTCCAATAAAGAGTAAAGCAAATAAACAAACATATTAAAACGTCCAGGACAGCTTATCTATTTACTTCCACTTGGGCTCATCAATTCCTAGTCAAGTCTTTGAGTTTGAGAATTCCAGGCTCCCAGCAACAAGCTGTGCACTGCAGCCTACTCCTCTTGCCTTAATGACCTCTATTATCGGGGATTAGAAACAATAGCGTTGGGTGTGGACACATCTCCATAATTCATTTCTTGGTCCCCAGCTGTTTTTTCACAATAAATGCCTTTGTTTGTAGGGTGACAAGTACTTATTAAAGCTTGAAGAGTAGAGTGACTTGAGGCAATGTTTGTCTTTTACCACAATTCCATTCCTAAATCTCTCATCTTCCCAATCCTCTCACTCATATTGAATAAATGTTCTTCATCTTTTTATGCCACAGCCTCCTGGGGAAACATGATGGCGCCAAGGTGGGTCTTGAAGAGTTAGAGAGATGAGCTTCCCATCCTACACGCTCCCCTCCAGATTCACTTTCCACCCATTTTTGAGACATTCTTGGAGAATATTTCTCAAATAATATTAAAGTGTCTGAAGGTTGACCAGGAACTCAGCATGAAACATTGAGGCCACAGTGAAAAATGAGACTAATCCATGACAGTTCTTTAGGAAGACTGTGAGGCAGAAGTAAAAGATTTTGATATTGAGGATAAACTAATTTCAAACAGTGGCTTAAATAAACGGGGAGTTTTATTTTTCTGAATAACCAGGAGGTTGGGTGGAGGGCCCCTGAGTTGATGCAGTGCCCATGGCGTGCCAGCAGAGACATGGGTTCCTTTCCTTTCCAAGAATCCAACTCCAGCTTGTGACTTTTTGTCTTCAGCTTGTGTGAAAGCTATCCTTGCCCCAACAGCAGGTGGCATCTCAAGCAGGAAGAAGGGAAGGCATATTAGCATCACGTCCATACCGCCAGTCACCACCAACTGCCAATCGTGGATAAAGCTTTTATTTAAGTTATTGATTACTTGGGATTTGGTGGACTCATGCCCTCAAATAACCACTCTACATTCCCCTACCAGAGTGAGGGCTATTTTGTAAGGGAAAAACCTGCCCACCGCTTCCCAGCAGCCATGAAGGTAACCTGAATCCCTTGGAACCTCAGACCAGAGATCAAAGTTAGGATATCAGGGCAGTGAATTGTCTCTGGTGCCACCTGGCCAAGGAATGCAATCACCTGAACTGATAAGGAACAAAGGAATGGTGCTGGTGGGGAAGCCTTCTCTGCCACCTTTGAAAAGGCTCATGAAGTGTCTACAGCACTCCTCAAAGAAACCATTCCCAGGTTTGGCCTCCCTGCGTCTCTCCAATCCAATTTATTTCTCAGGTCACTCAAGAGATCACCTCAGCCCTAGGCATCAAGTGGTACCTCCACTCCTCCTTCTGACCTCAGGCCTTCATAACCAAATCAACTCTCTCGCTTCAGTTATCTTGCAGAACTGTAGCAGTCAGGAGCTAACAGCTTCCTGCTTCCCTGGGAGGCATCTGCCTTCTCCTCCAAGAAGAATGCTGTTTCTACGTAAACCAATCAGGCCACATAGAGAAAAATCTCCTCAAACGTCATAATAAAGCCACCCAGCTCAGAGAAAACACTCAATCCTCCACTCCCCCCCACTTCCTTTTTTGGTCACTAATCATAACCTCCTTCTCCGAAAGGAAAACGAGGTTTCTCTCCCTCAAGGTGCCCACTTTGTCATCCCCCGCATTCAGCGGGAAGCAACAATTTGAGACCTCATGGCCTGTTCCCCTTCATCTTTTATAAAAAAGCAAAGGCAGGAATGATACAGGAGACAAAAGGACTGAAAGTTGTCACTTTCCAGCCAAGCATGAGAAACCGAACGTTTTGCAGTCTGAAGCAAGACCAGATGCTGTTCAATCCCCCTCCTGTTCACTGAACTCAAGGGCTCCATCCCCACCTCTGCACTCGCCTAACATTCCAGCCCATCGACTCCCTACCCCTAAATCAACAGGTCAGCCAGAAGGCCATATCGAATTCCACCTCTAACCCTCTCTGTGCTAGTCAGCGACTGCCCCCCTTAAAAGCTCCTCCCTCACAGCTTCACTGGGATTGCTCCTTCTGTCTCTTCTCAGAAAGGAGCTCTCCAGCCTGCACCTGGGACAATAAAATCTTGCTTAAGAGCCCAAGGGCTCCCTTGTCTCTGCCTCTTATTACCCAACTGGCTTACACTTTTCTGAAAAAGCAAACCATAACAATTTAAAGGGGCAAGAAAAGGGGGGATGGTCTGAAGGCTTTGGGAAAGGGGAAGGGGTGGACTCACAGGTCCAGAGCCTCCAAGGGGGACACAGAAAGGAGAGAGACTGGCTGAGGTGCACCTGAAGCAGGTGCTCTGTCGTCCTTGTAGGCCTGGTGCCACGCGGTGTTCAACATCCATAGCTAGACTTTGGATCTTAAACTTACTTGGAGGTTGTCATTCCACCATCAGTAAGAGTGAGTCTAAGAAAATTCCAAGAAAAAAAAATCAAGAGGATGGGCTTGTTATTCTTCTTATCATTGAATTTGTGAGGTCTCCCTCAGAAGAACAAGCATGTATGCCCCTGGCTGACGGTTCTCTGTCAAGGCTGCCCTTGCCTGGAAGACTGTCCCAGAAGAGAGTGCCTTGCCCTCTGGCTTCTGGTTGAGTTTGCCCAACAGTGAGCCCTGGGAGGAGAGAGATGGAAGGAGAAGAAAGAGGCAGGGTAAACGGTATCCCAGTTCCTCCCTTGGAAGGTATCTGAAGCCGGCTGCTCCCTTCCATGGAAGAGTCGTCTCCTCTTAGAAGGCGCCTCCCAACACCAACCTCCCCAGTGCTCTGGAAGACTCTTTCTTGGGAGGGCTTTCGGTGTCTGCATATGCATGTACACAAGTTTTGAAATACAGTTTGGATACAAATCAAAGGATTCCCTTGGAAAAGAGAGGATAAAGAGTTCGTGAAGAGGACAGAGCAGATTCCAATTTATTTGTCATGACTTAATTGTTTCCTGATGATGCATTTATTTTTGTTTTGACCTAGCAGAGTTAGTGGCTCCCTATCTCTCCTGCTGCCATGAATTACTGTACTTTTCCTCAGCTCTCCACACTCTCCACCTACACATTTGTAATTAGTCCTTTCATGAGAAGGCTCTCTTGCCAATGTCCTCACAGTGTCCACCTGTTTCCTCCTGATGCGTGAGGATCGCACTTTCTGGAAGTCAGCAAGTCTTCAGGTTCTGCACGTAGAGTAGCTCGTTTAATCTTCATTTAGTCGAAACATGAAGCTTTATTTGCCAGCTACATTTCATAGATGAAATGACTGACGTCAGAGAGTTCAAATAACTTGCCGGAGGTCACACAGCTGGTGAGTGACATGGGTTGAATGAAACCCAAGCAGCCTGTCCAGAGGCCCTGCTCTTAATCACTATACAATGTAGCCTCTAAATAAGCGAACCTGAATACACAGGATGGAATATGATGCATAATGCACCATGAATGATGTAGATAAATATACATCTACGTGGATAGGTCATTCATCATTCATAGATGGGCCCTTTTGGAGAGATTCCAAACTCTAAGATGAAGGCAAAAAGCAAGTTCCAAAATCATTCCATTTAACATCTATTGAAAAGTCAACACATAACACTAAATTGAGAGTGTTTGTGAATATATAGGCATAGATATATATTTACATGTAGCAAAGCATATAAAATAAAAGGGAAGTACATTTATACATAGTAAAGTATTAAGATGATTTGGACGCACTAAATGCATCATAGTGGTTTCTTGGTAATGAAGGGGATGTTTCTAGGGGAGGGAATGAAGATGATTTCACTTTACCTGTGATGATTTATTTAAAACAACAGAACACTGAAGAATCTGAAAAAAAGAAGAAAAAATGCTGGCAATTTTCAATTTCAGGTCATGAGTTTTGCTCTATTATCTACACCAAACTTTTTTTAAAGAGAAGAAGGGGAAGAAGAGCAGTTTTAAGGAAGGAAGGGAGGGAGGGAGTGAGGAGAGGAAGTTCTTTTATTTATTTATCTGTGTATTTGTTTTATTTCCCCAACTCCCACCCCCATCCTGGGTCTTGAACCTGAGTCCTTAGGTTTTTTTATACGATTCATGCCCCAGTCACCCCGGCTTAGTCCCTGAGCCACCATGGCATGCCTAGAGGAGTTATTGTTGGTTTTAGAAGGAAGGGATTAGAGGAAGAAAAATTTAAGAAAAAAAAGGGAGAGGAGGAAGAAATTTAAAAAGGGAAGAGAGAGAAGGAAGAAACATCTTTAGTTGTTCATTTTGGTTTTTCACGCTGGTCTCAGGTCTTGAACCTGGGTCCTTGGGTTGTGTGTGGTTCACACACAACACCTCAGTGGCCTGAGCCTCAGGGGTACACCCAGAGCAATTTTTATATTTTTAAAAGATAAGTGCGCACAAGAATGAAGGTGAGCAGAGGCAGGCAGGAAGAGAGAGGGGGGAGAAACATTTATTTTATTCAGTTGGTCATCTTCCCTCTGCAGTCCTGTGGTTGTGTTTGGTGTAACAGTAAGTGTGGGTGTGGGCTCTCCAGGCCCAGCCAGAGGCTCCTCCAAACCACCTCTAGCTGTGGTCTGTGCCCTCTGCTTGCTTCCTGGAGTCACCCAAGTTACTGCCAACCTAGGACTGCCCCCAGGGTCCAGGTGACAGCACAGTTAGGAGAGGAGGGACCGCGCAGGGGGCTGCTCAACTCAGTATTTCTGCTTCTGCCACACCCTGGAAACCAGTGTGCTTGGCTAATCTTGGCTGCCAGGGAAAACCAATCTCTATTTTAACTTTGTAAAAAGCTGGGCGTATTGCTCCACTATACAAAATCAGCGGTCTGTTTTGGAAAGAAAGATGAAAAATGCATTGGCATCTAGTAAAACCTGTGATATTGGGGGATGCGAGTCTCAGACATGTAGATTTTTTGAGACCAGGAAGTTTTACAACTAGCTTTTTAAACTTTTTTGTGCAGGAAGGAAGAGAGAGGAGGAAGAAACATTTTATCTATTTAGTTGTTGATTCTAGTTGTTCTTTCTGGCCCCAGGGCCTCTAACCTGTGCCCTTGGGCTGTTTGTGGACTATGCCCAGGGTGTGGGCTTAACATCTGAGCCACCATTGGCAAACCAAGAAATTGTACACTCTTTTAAGTGACAATGTTTATAACAAGGGAGAAGACTAAACTCCCTCCTGATGCTGAAATCCGCAGGTTATAAGGGGGAAACACTCTCTCTCTCTCTCTCTCTCTCTCTCTCTCTCTCTCTCACACACACACACACACACACACACACACACACACACACACACACACACACAGAAAATAGTTCAAATACCCTCTAATTTGAGAAGCAGATTCCATTTCAGCAAAGTTCAGGAAGTGGGGGAATGATAAGTGAGGAAGCCAAAGATAAGGCAAGGAACCTCATTAGTAAAGACAGAGTCACACCAGGGCCATGCAGAGGGTAAAAGAACATGGGGTTGGGCCAGACCAGTGTGAGGTGGAAAACGAGACTGGAGGTGCCCCAGATAAAGAGGCATGATAATGGTCTTCACTAATAGTATCTCAGAGCAGGGGCGATGTAGGGGCTGTGGGCTGAGGGTAGTGGCCTGGTGGCTCCCAGGTCAGCGTCCCCAGTTACCTGCCGACTATGGGGGATCCAGCTCCCCAGACTTCACAGGAGGTGAGATGGTCTGTGGTGGTGGCAGACCCCAGAACAGCCTGGGACGTTGTTCTGCACATGAACTCGTGACTGAGATGGGAGCTGGGATGGAAACATGGCCACCTGCCCTCCCCCCACCAATCAAGCGGCACAATGAAGTGTGTTGTCCACCAGGATAGGCCTCCTGTTTTGGATTCTCATTTAGATGGTGTCCCTGGGTGACACTCTGATATTTGGAAGTATTTCCATTTATTTAAGCCATTCGTATTTTCAGTAACACATTTACTGACACAAGAACTCCATCCTACGTGTTTTGGGCAACCTGAAGGCAAAAGATGTCCCCTAGCTAACCTCCAGAGATTTAGAACATACTACGAATTTCAGAAATAAAGGACTATTGTCACCCAAATTACTGAGTCCCAACATATTAGAAATGGAAGGGACCTGAGAGGCATCTATCCAAATCCCTTATTCAGATGTAGAAACCAAAACTTAAAAAAAAAAAAGTTATATAAGAACACAGAGATTAAGGATTGAAAGATTAATCCTTCATCCCAAAGATCCTGTTCATTTCATGGAAAAGGAATTAAATCCAAGACATTTTGGCTCAGAAAGATCATTTGAAAAGGCTTTGTTTTTATAGTGTCCTCCAGTGCTAAGTTGGATACTATTTGTAGTGAGAACATGGACTGACAGAATGTTCTTCCAAAAGAAATTATGTGTCAAGGGAGGATGCAGTTCTCCAGGGAAAGGAATAGCCTTTTTAACAGCCACCGCTGACCTTGAGGATAAATACTCCATTAGTGTAATTAGACCAGAAAGCAGCCCTTACCTAACTATGTTGACTGCCTGTTCCCTGGAGAGACAGAGGGGGACTTCTTGTTTTCCTTATCATCTAGGGGCAAAAAAACATGGCATCTGGACTCAACTCCATCCTCCTTCTGATTTAACCTAAGTATCAAGGGACTCCTGGAATTTCCGAGGCTATCATCTTCTTCTGCAGCCGAGTGGTGTGGAGGTACAGTGAGGCTATCCCTAAAAGAGAATTCATCTGTTCAACTATTTAATAATTCAGCAAAATGTGAGCTTTCCAGTTGTAGTTCTTCCATGAATCAGCTGGAAAATGAGTAAGAGTCTTTCTAAAGCTCCTCTGCCTATAACCTCAAGTCAAGGAAGAAGATTGGGGTTACCAAGCAACCTTCTGTCTTCTGTCCCTTTCTTCGAGGTATCAATCATCCTCTCTTTTTCCTTCCTTGTCTCAAAATGAACTTACTTCTTTTCCAAACCTCACCCTGCAAACATGTTCACATATCATTTTTTAAATTAATTCTTAACCTTATCACAGGTACCATGCCACCTCTCTCCTTCCAATCACCCCCAGTCTTCTGGAGAGAATGGTCTTAACCTATCGTTGCAATGTCCGCAACTCCCATTCATGAGCAAATTTCTTAAAATTGGAGTTCCCCAAACACAATTTCTCTGAAGTAATCAAGTTATTCTCTCAACTTGCTTCCATATAACTTGAACCCAAATAGTGCCCTATCTGGCCTGCTTTCTCCTGGCTCAATTCAAGAACCTTCCAACTTTGAACATGGTTCTTCTCATGCATCATCCAGATTTTAAACTATTCACCACCCACCATCCCACCCACCTTCCAGTTTACAGCCAAAACACCCATCTGACACCTGGTCTGAAACCAGAGTGCCAGCAGAATCTTGTGACTTAGGTGACTATCTCATCTTGTAGAAAACCTAGGATGCCCTGAGACAAAACTCCCTAAGAGGAGACTCCACGAAAGATAAAATCCCAGACAGGAATAACAAAGCATGAGGAAATTCAGTGTTATGGAAAATGAATTTTGAAAAACAACAACAGCAAAAGGTAATTTTAATAGTGAATTTTGATGAGAGTTTACTGGAAGGCACCATTATAAAGACAGGATTAACCCTTCTTTACAGTTTTACTGTAAAGAGTTAATAGTAGAACTATCACAGCAAATTCAGAAATTAGTGAACCAGAAGAAAACCTTGAGAAAATCCTTCAGAATGCTACTCAGAAATCCGCGATGAAAAATATAAAACATGTAGGCTGCAATGTGATACTCAACAGGATTCTACTGAAGACTCCAAGAAAGAGTAAGACGATTGAGAAGAAAGAATTGTGCAAAGAATAATGGCTGAGAATTTCTGACACTGAAGAAAGATGTGGCATCTCACACTGAAAAATCTCCAGCGTCCAACACGATTAAGAATAAAGCTTCTCATGTGCCCTTGATACTGAAAAATGGAGGGAGCTGTCACATCCCCTGAGGAAGAACCCAGACATGGCGGCCACTTTCACAGCAGAATCCCATCAGCAGCAGCGGTATCAGAACAGTGTAATTACCTTTAAAATGCTCAGTGCAAATGATTGCAAATCAAGATGCTATAGCCAGTTTATTTTTTAGAAATACAAGAATGTATAAAGTCTACTCCCACGATCCTTGCTGAAAGAACTACTTAACACAAGATGAAAAATGGAGAAAGAAAAATTGTGAGATGAAAATCAGCAGTAGTAAAAAAAAAAAATAGTGTATCAAGAAGATGCATTTTCATAATATTGACTATAAAAATTAGACAAGAAAAACTAAATGTACCATTTTGTGCATTTTTTATGCTGAACAATAACAGAAGAGAAGAGGAAGCTATGGTTTTTGTTTTCTTTGGGGGGAGGAGGGAGATATCCAGAATGCAAAATTGATTTAATAGACATACTGACAATCTATGGGTGACCATTAAAATAATAGAAGGTAGATTTACCAAGTGAGTAAAACGTAATAGAAAAGAGTAAATACACTCAGTATCTCAAGCAGAAGTTTAAAAAAGAGGAGTGTTAACACAAAGTAGGATTATAAAAATGCATCCAAATATATTATTGACCACAACAAATGGAGAAAAAACTCTGCTTACTAATTATTAAGGAACATAGACTTTTGATTTGAAACAAGTGCCGATGTTTTGTAATTTAAAAAGACTTAAATAATAAAGATAGAAATGATGAATATGGGCAACTACTACTGAAATCGAAGAGTTAGTATCAGACAGTCTAGATTTTAGAGCAAAATTCATCAAAAGAGACAATGACAGATATTGCATACAGATTTTTTTTAAATGTTCAACTAAAAGATACATTGATCATGCTCTTGTATGGCATAGTAATATAGTTTCATCATATACAAAACAAACACTATCCCAGTACTAAAGAAGTTGAAAAATTCATGTCATATTGGGAAGAATTAAAATCTCTCCACTAGAAACTGATAAACAAACATAATAAGCAAGAGTGGAGTGGATTTAAGTGAAATGAATAATTACAAGAGGTGTGGATGTATAGAATCTTGACGATATACAATAAAATAAAAATATAGACTATAGTACAATACATTTCAATAGAATTTTAAATCTACAGACCATATCATCTTGAGTGCAACACAATTAAATGACAAGTCACAATAGAAAATTACTTTAAAAACTGACTTTTAGAATGCAGTGCAGTGCAAAACCAACAGCTCACATTTCTTAGTAATCATGGGTTAATAGGATACTGAAAATGAAAATTTTAGCAATATTAGGCTAAATAATATATCAATGCCTGCATAATGCAGTTGAAATGGCTTTTAAAAGACAACTTCAAATGAAAGTAAACTAAATATAAATGAGCCAAATCTATCAATTATACACCAATTTAAGAAACACACAAGATATTATAAACATTAAGAAAATAGAAGCTAGAAAACAATGAAGATACAAATGAAAGTAATAGATTAGGAAATAAAAGAAATGCTGACCGCTAACAAAAATTAGTTCTTTGGAAAGGCTAACAAAGTAAAACTGATCAAGACTGACTAAGATGAAAAACAAAGAAACAAACAATATTTAAAGCAAAGAGACGTAAGTATAAAGCTTTTTTTTTAAATCCAGGGATGTGCTAATAAATTTGAAATGAAATGGAAAATTTTCCAGAAAGATATAAATTTCCAAAAGTTACCCGAGAAGAAATGTAAGATTAAATTAAATTTGTAGCTGTTGGTAAAACTGAAGCAGTAACATAAAATATACTTTTTCAAAAAACAGCAAGCCCAGTTATTTTTTCAAGTTTCATTGACTGAAATTTTAAAGAACAGTAACTCTCTTTCATGCAGACTATTTTATGAAATAGAAACGTTACTCTTACTGTATCCATTGAAAATATTTACTTATTTCTATCATTATTCTTTTCTTTGCTCTGTTTAAAATGGCAAAAAGAAGTGTGTTACATCGAGGAACAAACCTTATCAAAAGTATGCTTCACTCTAAGGGAGAATTTATTCAACTTTAATGAAGAGCCAAAATAAAGACTGAAATAATGCAGAATTATTTTAACTTGACAGAACTTGACAATGTGGAAATTAATATTTTAGTTTAACTTACTGATTCCTCTACAAGGTAATCTGCTCATTCAATGTACCTCGAATCAAAGTTTCAAATGACTTTTGGGAAGACTGTAAAAGCTGATTCTAAATTTACATGGACGAATAATTCTGTGAGAGATACTTTGAGTGATTCTGAAAAAGATCAGAAAGATGTGCTCAGCCTAGCTGGTGTCAAGATATTAGAAATACATAAGAAACAAAATTGTGTGGTATTGATAGATGAGTAACAGAAACCGAATTGATGAACTAGAAGAGACCGGACCAGGTATAAATAAATTTATTTAATTTGTAATAAATTAATTAAATAAATAAATTTTATTTATACTATGTGTGATATCACAGATCAGTGGGTTAATCATGCTCTAAAATAAAGAGGGTTGGAAAAATAATTCTCCATATGAAAGAAAAACTTTCACTTCCCTTATTCTATAAACAAAAATTAATTTCAAGAGGAGTAGAGACGTAATTGTGAAAAGCCAAAATCAAGTTATTAAACAAAACATAAACTGTCTTTGGAGTATGTTGTAGTAAAACTTTTTCATCTAAGCCCCCGATCTCAAATGACAAAGGAAAAACTGGGTAAATTTGACAATGTCGAAATGCACCACAGACAAGGCAAGTGATAAGTTGCAAAATGGGAAAATAGATTTGTTAAACAATGGATTGACATCAGCATTCATAAGCAATTTATACATGTTTTTTTTCATTTGGAAATGCTTTGGGGCTTAAAAAGAAGTTGCAAAACTGTGGTTCCTGTAGAGTTGTCAGCCAGCTTTCTTCAGTGTTAAAAACTCACTCACCCGAATCAAAACCAAGAATTTAACAGCAATAAATACTACTAAGTAACCTATAGAACCTCCTCTGAATTTTGTCAGGTGACCCTCTTGTAGCCTTTTCCTAATCCTGCGCCCAATCCAGGATCCCACATGGCCTTCCACCTCCTCCAACAGGTGGTGGTATCTCAGCTTCCTTCGTACTTCATGATACTTTTGAAAAACAGTGATCAGTCTGTCTTTCCCCCGTTTTTTTTTCCTATGGGATTTTGACTTTCGGCCCTCAGTTTTATAAAGTTCATATGGATTAGATATCAATCTAATTTTGTCTTTTTTCCAAGTGGCAAACCAATTGTTCCAGCATCAAATTTCTTAGAAGTCTATTTGGGTCCAAGGTTTGGGCTGTCTTTTTCATACGCTAAAATTTCCCATGTAATTGCTTCTGTTTCCGAGCTATTTTATTTTGCCAGCATATTTGTGTATTCAAACACCAGACTTACACTGTTTAATTAATACAGGCTCCGAAGTATATTTTAATGTCTCTGTATTCATGCATTTTATTCTTTTCAAGTAGAACTCTAAAAGTTGTCTGTAAAAAAGCTTGTTGGAGTGTTTACGAGGATTGTGTTAAACTTAGAAATTAATTTAGAGAGAAATGACACCTTTATAATACAGAGTCATAATAAGTAGGAGAGGGATGTCTTTTCATTTGTTGGAATCAACAAAAATATTTCTGCTAGAAGTATTTTAAGGAGATTTTTTTTGCTATTGGTTTTATACATTTCTTGATTAGTTTGTTCCTAGGTTTTGATATTTGCTTATAGTGTAATGAATTTTGTGTCTACCAGTATGTCTTCTAATCAATAGCTTGTCAATGGTCAATTATAACTTAATGAATTTTTTATTATTTGATTTATCACTGATTCTCTACGCATATTTGAGGTCCACTCTCATATCTTGCACAAAAAGTGATAGCTTTTCTTTCCCTTTATCATTTTGTTCCTGTGAAAATTGGACATTTAAGATTTCAGCCAAGGATTCTTCAAGAACAAGGAAGTGTTGGCACCGTTAAATTTGCTATCCTGGCACTCCCTGGTGGAGTAGCAGTTAGGTCCACTGTCTCAGGCTGAGCTCAGTCCACATATATTCCCAAGATCGAGGTTCACAACTCAGGTCCAGGGGGAAGCACCAAGAGGAGTAACTAAATAAAATAAATAAATGTTTTAAAAAAAGATTTCTGACTTCAGCGGGATTCATTTTAGGAATCAGTTTTTCCACTGAAAATTATCCATTTTGCCCAGGCTTTAAAATTTCTTTGTACAGCATTTGAAAAAGTCTCATCAAAAAGCTTCTCCTCTTTTATGAATCCATTCCTCTTTGTCAATTCTTAATTTGTTTATTTGTGATGACTTTTTGCTGATTAAGTTTATTAGTGGTTTGTCTTTTTTAACTTTGTTTAAAAAGCAGGAACTTGCTTATAAGTCAGGTTTACTATTTTTCTCTTTCCACCCTATTAACTTGTGCTTTTATCTTTTTATTGTTTAGCTTTTCTCTGCTTTTATTGCTTCTTTTTGTAGTTTTTGCCCTGAATGCTTACTTTATTTTCTTTTTTATTATTATAATAAAAATACGTGGCACTATAATTCTTTCCTAATCATGACTTTCATATCTCATAGTAACTAGAATAATATAGTATTTTCACACTCATTACTTTTTATACTTCCTGTAATTCAGATTTGTATTTCTCCTTTTCATTTAGAAGTTGTTAAATCAAAGGTTATACATTTTCAGGTAGAAGGGCCCTTTTGTTGTTTTAAATCACATTTCTTGTAAGATGGATGGTGAGTTAGTCTGATTAGTAGTGACTGTCTGAAAGACAGTTGTGTTATTTAGTATAAAAGTGCTTATACTTTCCATACTTCTATTTTGAATTGTGACCTATAAGCCTTAAAAATAATTTTCCTTCATTTTGTGTAATGCTCTTCTGGCTTGAATTCTTCAGGTTACATCAGAAGTCCATCTCTTGCTTTCTTGTTGTTCCCAGATGTCCATTATATCTTCATCTGTTTATTTTCAGCCTTTTCACATCGTGTCATCTTAGGTGTGTTCCTTGTATGCAGAATATAGTTGGATTTGGCCTAGTAAGCCTAATGGAAAGTTTTCTCTTAATAAGAGATTTGTGTTCTTCACATCTCTTGATATCATTTATATGTTTGGTCTCAACTTTGTCACAATATTGCATAATTATGTGTATTGGGAATATTTCCTATGTTTTTGTTCTCTACGAAATGTATATTATTCACTCTTATAATTTTTTTTCAGTATTGTATTGGCATTTAGAGTGTTTGTAATTTTGTCCTAATTGTTACTCTTGGGCATAGCTTTGTTCTGGCTTTGCTTCTCCTGTTTTCTCATGTAGCCTGTTACTATCTAGCTTCTCAGATGTTATTGGGATGCTTTAACTGAACCTATTACCTTCAACTACCAATGATCCCATTCTACTTTTTCCTTCTACCCGATCCCATTTTGTTTCATTATTTATATAAAGCATTCTTGCACATATTGCATATTGAAAAGCTGAACATTAAAATTGTTTAAAAAATGAGACTACACATCCATGGGAAAAACTTGTGATGACCCAAATAAATATGAACAGAAGCTCAAATTCACTTGTAATCAGAATGGCGCAAATGAAAATGTCATGACATTTTTTTCCTAGCAAAAACGAAAGCCTGGTAGCTGTTGAATATTGGAAGAAATGAGCGGAAAATAGTGCTCTCAGACATTTCTGAGGGAGGTCTGAATTGGTCTGGCCATATTATACTTTTGCAGTATTATGACCTAACAATTCCATTTGGCAAAACACATTAAGAGAAATTGCTCTAGGAGACATATACAGGGTTGTTAATTGACGTACTTCTGCAAGAAGTAAAAAGTTGAAAATAACCTAAATCCTCAATAATACACATGCAGTTATATATGCATGTGATCAATGGTCTGATAACTAAAATGCATAAACTAGAGGCAGTTACAGTCATACTTGCTATGTTTATTGACGCTTTTAAACTCTCAACAATTTCATCCTCATTTGAAAAATCAGTGTTCCCTCATTTTTTAAATGATGATAATGATAGCGCTTATCTCATGATTTTATTGTGAGAATCAGATATGCAAATGTGTGAAAAGTGTTTTCTTAACAGTTCCTGGTATATAGAAAATGTTTTATAAATATTGACTATCACTGCAATCCACAAACAAATACAAAGCAAAAATCCCAAATTATAATTTTGAATGAAAATGTAAGGTGGAGATTTTATTACTATATACACACACACACACACACACACACACACGAACACACACACACATATATCAAATATGTTTAATTTGATTGCTAGGATATATTCATATATATATAGGAGGTATTTGACATGTAAGTTAGCATACATACGAAAAGTTCCTATATATTTTAATGAATTCAATACACATAAATGTGTTAAAAATTAAGCTGGGAGAAACCCACACATCAAAATCTGAATGGGGAAAGGATGGAGAGAGAAGAGGCATTTACAAGGACTTTAGCATTATCTATTGCCTCTTTATTTAAAGAAAAAAAACTGGAAGCAAATATTACAACTTGTTAGCACTGTCTGCTTGTGGGTGGTAGAGTTACAGCTGGATTTGTCTGTAGGTTTGCAAGGTTATCAGAAGGAAGGAAATGAGCCCACGTCAGGAAAGCTTCTTTGCTGTGAGCCCTTCGATGGTGTCGACTGGAAATCTCTGCAGCAAGAGATTAATCTGGGCTGCGGCCTGTCCCCATGACCACGGCATCGTGGCAGTCCCCAGATGGGGGCTGTCCCGTTAATATGCATCGTGGACAGTAAATGCATCCCAGCAGACATCTGTCTCTAACAGATAAATTGACACATGATTTCATTTGAAAATGAATTCAAAATTCACAACAGTTCTTTTTATAGCTCTGCTCCTTTTTCAGACATGTGCTGTTATTTTGAGGGATGCCAGGAGGAAGGGGAGAAAAAACGCAATATATTTTATTTATTTTTTTTAAAAGGAAAGGTGCAGGCAGGAATGAAGGCGAGAAGGCGGGCAGACAGGACAAGAGAGGAAGAAGCAGTTCATTTATTCCATTTAGGTGGGCATCTTGCTGTTCCCATAGGGACCTGGGATGTATGTGGACTGTGCCTGAGCCCTACTCCACCAAGGCGTGCGTCCTTGTGAATTTTTTTTTTTAAGAAAAGATGCAGGCAGGAATGAAGGAAGGTGAGTAGATAGGCAGGAGAGAGAGGAGGAAGAAGCATGTTATTTTATTTCATTTTAATTTTGTTGTCCCCTGGTACTTAAGCCCCAGAGTATGTAGCTTGGGTTCCTGTGGAGGCGACTGAGCCAACTGCTCCTCCACCAGGGCACACCATCCTTGTGAAGTTCAAAAATAAGTAAATAAAAAGAAATACATGCTGGATTTCATCTCACACCTACTGAACGCTGCATTTGTTGGTGTGGTCAAGATGTTCTTGGTTCTTGAAAAGTCAACCCATCATGTGAACGCTCCAGGGACAATCAGAAACCTGTGTTAATCTTCAGCCATGTCCAAGACACCACCTCTGTCACTCGGCATTCATTTGTTTTTCTTCATATTGTTCTCTCCTAGAGTCCCCTTGGGTATCAAACAATGACGCAGGCTCCTGTCCCAAGTTTCCTCTCTGCTGGCTTTATATTCCTGCTCTGAGACTCACGAGCCCAGGGCAGTGCTGGTATCTGAATTCTGCCTGTCCCAGCGCTGGGTTTCCCTGATTGGCTGGCATTTATGTGGCCAGTAAAGCGGGGGAACTGGGACATCTGCCTTTTGCAGATGTCTACCTGCCTGCTGTGCTAAGTACTGAGAACACAGGTGAATTCGACAAGACTCTGTGTTTAAAAAAAAAACAGGGTGCAGAACTCTGGCTCTTTGAGTGTGACTTATAGTAAGAAACAATTAATCTACAAGTCTTGATCACACATACAGACTGATAACTGAAGCAAACTTCCAGAAAAGAGTATTGCATTTTCTTCACACACTTGCATCTTTGGCTATTCTACTCCATTTGCTTGATTGAAAATATCAGGTCAGAGAACACTGCCATGACTTTCTAAGTTACTAAACAGGCCCTGATCAACAATGCAAAATGGTTTAAAACAAACAAAAACAGTCAGGTAACAGAAATCACTTTTTTATTCCAAGTTTAAAGTGTTTCTTCGAGATTATGCCAAGCTTCCTATTTTAAGTTTCATCTAATACCTACACTTTGAGAACTGGCCTTTGCACACTAATTGATCAGCACGTTGGGCCCTGACAGGTCAATTTTGGTGGAAATAATCCCCCAAATAGTAGGCAGTAGAAGGATGAAGAGAAAGAGAGCCAAGTCTAACCTGGAAGCCCAAAGAATGAACTACCTCATCTTCGAAGAACATTCAGAAAGCCACTTAAAGAACGAGGGGGGACTAAGAGGTACTCCCTTGAAGACAGAATCATGCAGAATGTTTTGTTTTTTCCATTACTGGCTCAAGAGTGATTTCCTCCCCCAAATCTTTTCCAGAGACCCTTGAGAGCTCACAACTCCTGGGCCTCCCACAAGGTCCATTTGCATTGCATTGAAATGTTGTAGATGAGTCCCAGAGCAGTGAGTGGTCTTTCTTTGAATTTCTGGTGTCCCATCCAAGCCAGGCAGAAGTTAGGTGCTCAGGTACACACACCGACTTCTCCAAGTAAATGATCTGCAGGCCCCTCGGGTCTTTGGTAGCCGGGAGCAGCCCAGATCCGGCTTCGTAATGTCTACATCAGACTGTGACCGGATGGGGTTAACACAGGAATGTTCTGTGCAATTTTGCTCTGAGCCCTGAGCAGGGCCTGGAGAAAAGCAAGTCAGTGTCCTGATAAGAGGGCGCACAGCTCAGGGCTGCCTGCATAGGAGTGAGGACTTGCCTCCTCACCCTCCCCTGAGGGGTGTTAGTCTGCCAGTGGCCCCTCCGAGCCTCGGGATTGGTCCGAGGGTGCTGAGGGCTGGGAGTGAGCCTCTATAAACCCACCGAGGGAAGGGCAGGCCCCAGATCTGTCAGAAGTTTTCAGACTCCCTCTGCTGTTAAGAATCTGTTCGAACTTGAGGAGCGAACTCTTGCAAATATGTGCAAAGGACTTGCAGCTTTGCCCCAGTCCTGCCTGGAAAGGTGAGAACCAAGTTCTTTGGTCTTAAGAGATTGGAACTTTTTTCTGGGCTGGGCTAGGCAATAGAGGACCCTGACCTTTGTGGCTCATCTAAGGAGAAACAGGTGCTGGCTTGCAGACAGGACAGTCTCCTCACTGGACAGCTCAGAGGATTTGAATGATCTGAGCGGGTTAGGGGTGGGGATTGACACCACTGGCGATTCTGTCCATCAGTCCTGGCCCAGCACATTGTTTCTTGAGAAGACACCTGCTCAGAGTGCAGCGTGAAGAGCTCAGGTTCTAATACCAAAAGCCTGGGTTTGAGTCTTAGCAAATCTCCTTACTCTGTGTGTGGTGCTGGGACATTCATGTAACCTCTCCGCACCTCGGTTTCCTCATCTGTAAAATGGGAACACTAAGAAATCGTCCTTCCGGGCTGGTTCTGAGGATTGAGCTGCTGTTCCTGGAGCATTCAGAGGCTTTCTGGCAATTGTCAGAACCCTGTCAAAGGCCTCCCTACCGGGACAGGGAGGGGAAGGCAGGTTTGCAAAGAGGCAGAACAGATTTCTCCTTATTCTTTCCACCCCATCCTATTAGATGGAAGTGACTGATTGCAGAAGAAAGCCCTGGGGTGCTTTATTAGTTAGAGGTCTTTTGTGTTTTTGTTTTGTAATTTACTGAAACTTTATTTTGCCTGTCAGTTTCTTTTAAATGTGATTGTCATAACATTGCATGATAACATTATACAAATTTCAGATGTGCAGCATTTTAAGTCAAGGTCTGTATATATTATATTAAATTCACCACAAAAAGTCCAATTCTAGCTTTCACCATAAAATGGACCCCTTCTCCCTATGTGATCCCCCACCCCCTCTTTTCAGGTAATAATTGCTCCTTTGTTCTTATAGTCTAAAGGTTCGTTTTTGCTTTGTTTGGTTCACTGTTCGTTCTGTGTCTTGGTGGGTCACTAGTTAGCATAATAACCTATTTGACATAGTAAGTGGAGGAGTATCTTTGAGCTCCTGGATACCCTTAGACTAGGCAGCATTCTGGGGGGAATCTGGAGCATTTAGGCTAAAGAAAACAGAAGAACAAACATCTGACCTGGTTGGAAGTCTTAACTCAACAGTCCCACCTAATGCAGAGAAGTAGCTTCTCCTTTCCTTATTTCTTAAAAACTGATTTGATTGGTGCACACTGGAGGCCAAATGGATGAAACCAGGTGCAGTGCACGTACGTCCCTAGGTCCCCAGTTTCATCTGCCGGGATGGTGGGGACAACCAAGATGAACAACAGAACAAAATAAATGAAGTGCTTCTTCTTCTTCTCTCTTCCCACCCGTCTGCCTGCCTTCATTCCTGCCTGTGCCTTTCCTTAAAAAAAAAAAAGGATTTGTGTGGTTTATCCTTCATTATGCAAAGGAGAGAACTGTGACCCCAACACTAACTCCACCCCTCCTGGGACTGGCCATGGTGGTGTTTGCCCAGAAGGTGTTTTGTCCAGGGGCCCCGTGACACCGCAGTCAGGTCTCCCCTTGGAAGAATTTTACCCACCACATAACCTCAAAGTGATTTTTCAAGAGATACCAGAGTAAAGGGACTTGTCTCCAGTAATACTGTCTAGTGGCTAAAGAGGAAACCTGATGTCCTTCCTGCTGTTAAAGCCACAGCTGCTTAAAAAAAGGAAGTAATAAAAGGAAGTAATAGCTAGATGGTCACTAGGAGGTCACTGGTCATTGGACCAACCTTGAGGAGGAAGACAGGTGGCTGCTTTTTATTGCTGAAAGCACATCTCTCTATAGAAAGCTGGAGAAACAGAACACAGATGTTCTCTCACACGAGACAATGCAGAATGAATTCCTTTTCTACATTTGAAACTCAGAGAATGGCAATTTGACTTTCAAAACAACTTCCTTAAATGGGTCTCATTTCCACCTAGTATTTGAAATTGTTAAGCAGTGTCCGTGGTAGAGCAATTTGGCCAAGTTCACTAGTGAACCCTCAACTCTAGAACACGATCCTATCACACTGCTGGCATTTAGTCAACAATCAATAAATGCTTGTGAGTCTGGCACTGGGACTAATTTTGCCCTACGGGGTCTTGTGAATGCGCATCATGCTTCCCTGTTTACCAAGGGGGCACGTGTGAAACATTTCTTTCATTGATTCCTGTTGTTTTATATCAGATTCGCTGTCAACATTATTATTGAATCACTTTTTTTGGTAACTTTTAATGCACAGTAAATTCTTGTGTTCCGGATATAACTAATGTTCATGTAGAATATTTCAGAGCAGTCAAGGAGCGAGATTTTTGCCTAAGCTTTTTCATTTACTGGCATGTGGAGGAAGCTGGCAATTCCTGTATCTAATTACCTTTTCTTTTCTTTTCTTTTTTTTTTTCCTATCCTCTTACCATTGCAAAAGGAGTCATATTTCCCATCACAGGGTATGTTTTGGACAAATGAGTTGTCAGCACACATTTATGGAAGGATGCTAAGATGGTCTGTTTTAAGGGAAAAATGATACTTAATAAATGCTCCTCAACTTCCCTTCCCTGGTTCTACACTCTCTCACTTCCTCTTCAGAGGGTCCCCACATCTTCTTTTCTTCTCTCAGTGCTTAGAGAAAGATATTTTAAATAGGACAACATGTATACATTAGCAAAACAAATATGGCGGCGGTGTGTGCCTGTTTTTAGCAAGCTTCCTTTTATAGAGCAGTTTGAGCTCCCTCTCAGCAAACCTGGACAGAAAGTCAAGAGATTTCTCATCTATCTCCTGCGCCCTGACATGTACAGCCACTCCCAGAGTCATATAAGAAGGAATCTGTTCCTAACAGAGAGCTCTGCTGCAGGCTCAGGTGAAGACTCAAGCACCACAAAGAGAATTCTCTACACGAGGCTGATGAGCGCAGTGTCATTTGTCAGCGTGGAAAACACAAAACCAGTTTGGTTTTGTCATTATCCGGTTTGTGTCTCTGGGCAGTGACTTCACCTCCCTTGAACTTTTCTTGCTTTGTAAGTGAAAGTTGCATGACTGGGCCTCTCACCCGCTTTCCAGGGATAAGAGTTTTCATGAAATGAGGGACACCTGGTTTGAGCAACTAGCAGGAGGCGCAATGAAAGGGCATCTGGAATTTATTTCTCTCCGAAGTGTGGGGGCAGGAAAGAGTCTGTGCATGAAGAATCAAGAATCCAAGTCTCTGCAGAAATCATGGCTGTGGAGATTCCAATATTGATTTCAAAAAAATGCTAAGTTTACTTCATGTGAGGGGGTTTCTGATCTGAGAAATGAGTCCTTTCTCAATGTTTTAAGAAGCATGGAGTCCTACCCAAGTTTGACGTATTTGTTCAAACTATTCTTCCTTTTTTCCTTTAGATTTTTAAAACCAGTGTTCATGGAGATTCAAAGTTGACCTTATATGTTATATATATATATATATATATATATATATATATAATTATATATAATTATATATATAATTATATATAATTATATATTATATATAAATATAATATATAATTATATAGATAATGTTTGTATATATTATGCAGATACAAAAATTATGTATGGTATGCACATTTACAAATATGTATTTGTATATATTATACAAATACAAAATATTGTATATATGTTTATATTTTTCATATTTGAAGAGATCAATAAGCTGAACGTTTGAATAGCAAACTCCCTCCCCTCCACAGTGTCCATCTTCTGAGCTAGGTCGGTGGGAATATTGGCGTCAACAGAAAGGAAGGAGTTGAATCCATTGAAGGTCTTCTTACCAGTTGTTTACAACTGTGAATTTTAGACTTCTTTTGAAAACTCATTTTCAGAGTCTCCTGAATTTCTCTGAGCAAGTTTAATTTTTAATGTAGATATTGTTTTTTGGAAAAAAAGATGGATGTAATATGAAATAAAAAGTGTTATGATGATGAGTCCTCCAAAGCTGTGAGCATAATACAAACAACTGGCATGGTTTTTATTCTGTATATTATCCATTGATGTTGACTAGTCCTGAGACCAAGTTCACAGTCCCTACTGAACTGCATAAAAGGAACAAAAGATTAATGAAGATATGGCTTCTAACAAATAATTTTCTCTGGGAGATGAATAGGATGGCTTTTACCTGTGGATCTGATTGCTCTTTGAGGCGAGAGAGGCTCCCTGTGCTGGACTGTGTTTAACCCACAGTTCACATGGGGACTTCTGGCCATCTCAAGGACATGGCGATACTGGGAACTTTAGGGGTTATCCCATGTACATGGGGACATGCCCTGGTGGCCTAGTGGATAAGTCCTCTGTGGCATTGTCCACATCTCTCTCAAGGACCCAGGTTCTAGAACTGGGACTTAGGGGGAACCACCAAGATGAACAACAAAATGAAATAGATGGAGTGCTTCTCCCTACTCTTTCTTCCTGCCATCCTGCTCATCTTTATTCCTGCCTGCATCATTCCTTCAAAAGAGAAGAATGTGCATGGGAAAGATGTGTGGATTTTTGATTTTTGATTATTTTGCTAAGAATTCCATTTTCCTAGCATTCCATTTTCCTGTCCCCTCTGACCCATCTGTATCTGCTTATCGCCATCCTAATAGCCTGTTAATGAGCTAATCTTTTCACGAGGTTGTTGAGCCACCTGGAAGCACCAGGGGTCCAGGCCCCTGGATTGAGGGATTAAGTAAATGTGTTTTTTTCCAAAGGCCGGGCAGGCTCATGTCCTTGGGTCAGTTACAGAGAAAAGCTAAGTGGGTGAACTGGAACAAAGGACAGCTCAGTGGGAGCAGATCCAGAGACATTAATTAAAGAAGCTGCAGAGACAGGGGCAGAGCCTCCAGTGCAGCTTGGGGTCCAATTCCTGGGACCCCGTGTGGGTGGAAGCTCACTATGCTGCATGTATTTCCATGAAGCTGTAAGGTTGAGAATGTGGATGAACTGTGTAATACAATTTGGAGGAAAGTCACTAGAAAACCTTCCTTTCGATTTACATTGACGAAATCATTTTGATTATTCCTCTGGATTGTCTTTTTTTTTTTCAAGGAAAGGTGCAGGCAGGAATGAAGGTGAGCAGAGGCAGGCAGGAAGAGAGAGGGGGAAGAAGCATTTATTTTATTTAGTTGTTGATTTTGGTTGTTTTCCCCCCAGGGCCCCAGGACTTGAACTGGGGACCTTGGGATGTATGTGGACTGCACCTCTGTTGAGCTAAACCACTAGGCCACCAGGCCACACCTCTGGATGACTTCTTGAAACTCTTAGGAGCAAAAGAATGACAGCCTCAGGGCATTTCAACTCAGCAAAAAGATATCGTTCTTTGAGCTGAGATACATTGTGAAGGCAAAAATGGAGGGAAGGCTAAGAGCACTCAGTGGGGTCTCACAGAACTTTCGATAGTCAGCAAAGGCTGCAGGAAGTTACAGAGGAGGATGCCTGACTTTAAGGTTTTTGAAGGAAGCCAGGAAGGCCAGAGGTTTGGCCAGGCCTGGAAAGAGAAGGGAGGCATCTCATGCCACAGGACAGGCCCACGTGTGCAAAGGCCTGGAGCCCTGAGGTCTGGTGATTTGACACCTTTGAAGGAGCCAATTTATCTCTCCAAGTCCTCCCTCTGCTCCTCCCAGCAGGGGACGCTGGGTTCCAAGCACAGGTAGCCATGTAAAACATGTCATATCCTTGGAATGTGTCACATGCTGCCCACCCCGGGCTGGGCTCTGATCAGGGTTCTGATCACTCCAGGAAAGATCTTTCTTCTTCTGCCTAAAGAACTCAGTGACTCTAAAGGCAGCCTGTTCTTGGTGCACAGTAGGAACTTAAAAATATTCTGTGGAAAGAATGCACTAGTAGACAGAGAGTAAAGATAAATAAAGTGGAGACAGGCCTGCTTCCTGAGGGACTGGGAAAGAGTGTGGCTGAACAGAGATCCAGTCATGGAAGCAGGGACCAGGCTGGGAGAGACACACACAGACGGAAACTGCGCCGGCACTTGAGCTTTCCTTCCTTCCCAGCAGGCAAAGCTTGTTCAACAGATGAGTCTTCTTCCCTTTCTGTTGATGGAAGGGGTGAGGCTTAAGCTATTATTGGTCATCTGCACTGGGGTTTGTCTCTGTGGCTTTTAATCCCTCTTTGTTCTCTCTTCCATTTAGTCTGGGCTGTCTTGAATCCCCAGATATCAATTTAAAACACTTAGATCAAACAACAACACTTAGATCCCAGCGTTTGAAGTTTGGAAAGATGTCTGAAAGAGTGTCCAACTTGCTTCTCCTTTTCTAGCAGGGACCAAATGCTAGCCTAGGACAGATGGAATCCAGGGAAGGGGTGTGTGTCTCTGGGGCCGGTGTTAATAGCTGTGTCTGTCCTGCTGGCCAGACAGCAAAGGAACTAAACTTTAATTAGGTCTTTTAGGATCAATCATTAGTGACAGGAACCAGAATGTGCCTGGAGGCCCAAAGATAACAGGCTCCTATCTCTCTTCCTTTAAAGTTCCAATCAGCTCTCATAACTTTGGGATTACACTGTATTCCAAGGCTGAGTCACCCCCGGCATAAAGACAGTCAAAGCAGGATTAGTTTTGACTGCCTGAGAAGGGAACTCCTAAAATCACACATTTTAGGAACATTAAAGGAAATCCAGGGTAAGGAAAAATGTGAGTTTCTAGACCGTCCTTGCCCTCAACCTTGGCATGCACTGTTGTGGTGGAACAGAAGGAACTCCACTTCTATTCCTTCCTCGTTGTGTGACCTTGGCAGAGTCACTAAACCTCTCTGAGCTTTGTTTCCTCATTTGTGAATGAGCATTTTTATCTTTTGGGGGAGAAGTGTTTTAAGAAATAAATGATATTAATAAAATATTAAAATTATAAATTTTATCTTTCAATAAATATTCTAAAAGAAACATATCCTTCCATAATATTGGCTATTTAAACTTGTATTTTCAGACAGAACCTATTATTTTCACAAGTTCAGAGATTTAATTTATCCTTTGTAGTTTATATTTTATGTTTTCTTAAAATTATCTTTCTGTTCTCTGAAGTCATGCAAGTTTACTTTTTAAAGAAAGAAATAATATCATGTTTATAAGGATACTATTTTTTAGGATAGACCCTGATTAAATAATTAATTTCCTTCCATCATTCTTTTCCTCTTTGTGGGTAGTGAAGAAACATCTTCTAACTCCATCAATTATGTGCCAAGACCTTTGACAAAACCTTTTTCTTTTCATCTTCTCATCATAACCTCTAAAAAAGGATGTGTTTGTAAAGTAGTACCTTTTTCTTTTTTTACCATTTCATCATAATTCTTTCAACAGGTATCTCATTAAAAAAAAAAAAAAAAAAAAAAGGAAAACTACAAAACAGGAAAGCCATGATCATCTTCAAATAGTCACCACAATTCTTTAACATCAGTAAATATCCAAATATCCTATGTGGCCTTTCAAGTTTGGATCCTTAGAATCAGGATCCACACAAGAACCACAATTAGCTTTATATTGTTGCTTTGTGTTTGTTTTAAAGGGAAGGTGCAGCAGGAATGAAGGTGAGCGAGCAGGCAGGCGGGCAGGCAGAGAGGAGGAGGCAGCATTTATTTAGTGGTTCATCTTGGGTGTCTCCCCTCCTAACCCCCACCCCACCCCAGGACTCGAACCCATGTCCTTGGGATGTATGTGAACTGCTCCGGCCCAGCTGACCAAGCCACTGCTCCACCACATCAGTTTTTGATATGTCAGTTTTATTCTTCATATATTGGTAAACACTAGCCACTGATCTAGTGTTCTTTGTGCAAATCCCTGGACTCCTGTCATGTGAAAGCATCTCTCAGGAACTCACCTGAGGACCCCTGGAGGCTGAGACCCAACTTTTATCTGGTGGGGGGGGCGCATTGGCAGTCTTGATTTGGGGCCTTTGAGTGAGGGGCGGGGGTGAGGAATTCTGGCTCACAGACAATAGGACCAAAGACTTTGTCTCCAGTCCCTCCACCATCCTTCAAGTGAGCCCCTTTCCTCACTGAGATAGTGTCTCTCTGTCACATGCTGCTTTCTAACCCCTACTGCGTGCACTGCTGCAAGAGGGGCAGCAAGGGGGCTGTCCCTCTCCCCAGGCACTGCCAACTTGTTTTAAGGGAGATCACCCAGTCCTGCCAAGATGGAAGGGGTATTCCCAAATTTCTCCCCAGGCATGGACACCACCTACACCTCACTGGCACACTGAGATTGGTTGGTACCTGTTAAAGCTCTTCTAATTGATTTTTGATCTTTTATTTCTTGTCTTCCCTTATAATTTGTTTGCAAAGCACTGAATTTTTGATACAAATTAAAAAGGCTTCAACAAGGGGTGGGAGGGACCTGAGCTGTAACTTTCTTACCAACAAGTAAAAGGGGTCAGGGGTCCTTGCCGCCTTAGCACCCTTGTAAAATCATAGGCTCAACAACTCTCCTTCCAGTTTTACTGCTGTGTTCTTAATTTGAACACTATATTGCTTAAGGAAAGATCCCATTTTCATTCCAATTTTGCATTTCATCCCAAGCTCCCTGGAAGACCAGGGAACTCACTTCTGTAAGTAGCTTGAAAGAAGGGATCAATTAAAAATGTGCAGTTTTCTTCCAGCCACTTTGGATCACAATGAACTCAACTAAGAATCTCATATTTCACGAAAAGATATCACACATTCAGAATAAACTCCCAGTTTGTGAAGAAAACATATTGATAGGCTAGGGAGCCTAACTCTTCATTCTGATGAACTTCATGAAAAGAAAAGATGGCGCCCGTTCCTGGTAAAATGCGAGGGTGAATTAGATTTAGAGATCCGGACAGTCACCATGCTCACATTGTTGACAGCTCATTTATTTCCCTCTTGTTTCAATAGTATGAGTTCCTTGAGGGCAGGAAGGAAAAAGTGAAGCGAGGACCCATCTTTGGGGTCGGTGCCATGGACTCCCCAAATCGTCTCCCTCACCCTGTCAGTGGAGAAAAGGGTTCGCCTACATCCCTCAGAATGCCACCAGAGGGAGACTCATCTTCTGCCTTAACAGTGAAAGAGCTTCCATTGGTGTTTCTGGGGCCTTACATAACTAACCAATTTTCATCTACGAGCTGAGCAGATCCTGGGTCTCGATAGTTCTTGGAGAGCCACAAAGAGTGCTCTGTTATGTGAATTCATGCCAGGAATATGTCTGCACAGCAATCGTATCTCTCATACCAACTAGAAGGACACAAGACATTAGAAAGTGTGTCTTTCGGGGAAATCTGTAGGTGTGGTCCTTCTAGTCCTAGGATGCAATGCATTATCAACTCAGCTAACGCACAGGTCTTCTTAGGTTCATCCTGGTGGCCATTGTACTTCCAAAACTCCAGACAGGGTCTTTCTTGCAAGGCCTTGTATTCAGTTGTCATGTTAAGAAAAAACAACTTGGCCCACCATGGACTGACATGATTCAGTCAAACAATCTTTAAATGCATTGGGTAGTGGAAATCTATCAGATTTCGCTGGCTTCATGAATAGAAAATGAAGTCAAGACTGTTATTCTATATTCTACATACTTTGCTGTCTCCTTCCCAATTTTCAGACACTTCTCAAAACAACACCTAGCCCATGTGGACAGTATCTCACTCTGATCCTCTCAACTCTACATTCTAGAATGATGTGAGAGCTTTCATACTCGAGATAGAGGAACAGATGTAGCTTAAAGTAAAATACTTGAAACATGTGAAGCACTTTTCTCTGTAAGTGCCTGTTATTTGTAGTGAAGTGTCTGGAGCTGCTTTGGACAAGCAACTACTTTTTGACATTTTCTTGGGTAGAACATCTGTTTCTCGATGAGGCTCATGTCTGTGGGGATTCAGAAAGTGTAGAAAGAATCAAGATGTTCCATTAAAAGAGTAGCTGTTGTATCTTGGCAACTTATTTCAGAAAGAGTTTTTATAAGAGCAGGGTCAACAGAAGCATGGCACCAAATGACCTGTGCATATTGAGACAAGGTCAACAGTGAAGGTCATGCTGAAGACTTTGCCAGAGATGTCCTTAATGAAGACTGGTGCTGATGTTTTCTGGGTGACATGCTTCCAGAGTCGTAGACTTGTTTCTGAATTCCCTGAGTTCAAAACGTACCTGTCACTTGAACCCATGCATGTATGTGCATGGTTACGCATACTCTCTCTCTCTCCTGATATCTGTTATGACTTGGAAAATCAGATAGATGTTTGTTGAAATCAGAGACCTGTGGAGACAAGTTGAAAGTAAAGCCAGGAAGAAGACTTTTTTTTTTTTGCACAAAGGTGAATGTAGATTGATGGGGACTTTTTCCTTCTTAGACAAACATGTGTCTTCTGTTTTTATAGTTTGAGTTTTATGCTCTCTCTTTCAGCAGGCAGCATGATTGTAAAAACTCTCTAGAAATTGGGATTTCCTCAAATTTTTCAACTGAAAGTTCAAAATGCTTTCATTTTCTTTTTTATTGTTTTTTTTCTTTAAGAGGAAGGAAGCAGGCAGGAATAAAGACAGGTCATCAGCAGGCAGGCAGGATGTGAGAAAAGGAAGAAGCATTTTAGTTACTAAGTTGTTCATTTTAGTTGTCCCCCTAACCCATCCTGCCCTGGACCTTGAACCTGGGTCCCTGAGTTGTATGTGGTCTGCACCCCAGGCTTTATCTTAACCCCTGAGCTACCAGGGCACTCCAGCTTTCTTTATTTTTTTCTTTTTTAATTGCTTTGTCTCCCTCCCTGGTCCAGACAGGAGCCTGATGTTTGTAATTATGCCAAAATGTGAGAGTGCAGAGGGCTGGAGTGCAGCTGAGAGAAGGACAGTCGCTTTCCTCCCATTAAGGAACACACTAAGTGGACACTTGCTGAAGGGCAAGAAAAATGACATAAGTAGCAAAGAAATCTGGCATCATGACAGTCTAGAAATGAGAGCCTAAGCCATCTTGATCATGCATGACACACGATAAGTCTGATGACTTGAGCGGGAAGAGTCTGCTCCTTGAGATGGGACGTGATTTTTACCCTCTTCCCCAACATGGCCAGCGGAGAATGAGACAAAGCCACAGACGGTTCTTTTTCTCGCAGATGAGAAAACAGCAACAAGCAGATGATTCGTTCGAGATCACAGAGCTAATCGGAGCTAGATCTGCTTTGGGCTTCTGAATTTGCATTTCACCTTCATTTCATGTTTTCTGGCAATCTTTAATTTATGTATTTTGTCTTCGCTTTTAAAATTTTCTGGTGCACTCTGGTGGAGCAGCAGTTTAGTCTCCTGGCTCCAGCTGAGTGCAGTCCTTATGCCTCCCAGAGACCTGGGTGTGTGTCTGGAGCCAGGGGGAACAACCAGGATGAACAACTAAATAGAAATAAATGAAAAAATAAACTCTTCTTCCTCCTCTCTCTTCCTACCTGCCTGCTTGCCTTCGTTTCTACCTGCGCCTTTTCTTTAAAAAAAAAAAAAAATTCTGTCTTCCATATATACAATTTTTCAAGAAGCTTAGATTACCAAGGAAACAATAGTGTTTAAGAAGATATTTTTTCCATTTCTATTTATCAGATGCATATGGCTGACAGACCATCTGAACAGGATGAGAGAGGTGATATTGTGTAGGAGGCCAAGAACTGAAACGAGACCAGATGTGGCTCGCATCAGCAGCATTTGCTGGGTCATTTTAGGGAAATCTCCTAACATCTCTGTTGACTCGGTTTTCTCATCTGCCTAATGGGGATAACATTTATACCTCCCTCAAAGGGTTGCTATGGGACCTCAATATGGTTTGAAAGTCACCTCAACACTGAGAGTGAAAAGCTGACAGTGGGAAGGAGAACAGGGGCTCACAGGTAACTCCACTGAGCTTGGAGTAGACAGAATAATTGACCATTGGGTGCCTAGAAGGGAAATTCCTTTTAGGAGTAGATGAATTCTCTCCTCTGAATGTTGACCTTCAGGGATTCTTAGATTGAGTCTAGTCAGAACCCCTTACTCCGACCTCCCTTGAAAGTCCTATAATTCATAAATTAATTTAATGCTCCTAAAAATTCCTGTGACTCCAAGGTGCACAACTCTGGAGAGTACTCCTAGATAGAATATGTCATAGCGATTGTAAATATGAGGATAAATGAAGCCTCCAAGACACTGTCTGGCTTGAGTTTGGGAGACTCAGAGAGGAGTAAAATTAGAAAAAAATAGCTGAATAGGGAGAGGGAAAGGTGGTAAGTAAATATTGAAAAAAGCAGGTCATTTGATGCGGGTTAAAAGAACTAAGATGATCTGTTGACTGAAATAAAAGGCAGGATGAGGATGGGTGCTAGTCTGGGAGCATTCGGTCTTTCTGCTACAGTTAACCTGGTCCTGAAAGCAAAATGAGAAGGTGCGTTGGTTTTGTTGCTGTAACAAGCTGAATGGCTTTAAACAACGCACGTTTTCCTCGTTCTGGAGGGCAGGGTCTCCCACGGGTCAGTAGAACTGCGTTTCTCCTAGCGGCTCTCCCAGGAGGAAAAACCTTGTCCTGTCCTTGCCTGTGCTAACACCTGCATTCCTTGACTGACAGTCCCACCCTCAGTCTTCAAAGTGCGCAGCGCGGCATCCCCCAGTCTCTCACCACTTCCACGGGCAGACTTGGACCGCCTTCTAGGAACATTGGGTCACTCACGTCATCCAGGATAATCTCTCCACCTCAAGATCCTTAACGTTTGCTAATAAGGCAATATATGCACAGGGCCCGGGAATTATGACTGGACCTGGGGGAGGTGGGAGAGGGACATTATTTAACTGATCATCAGTGAGACGTGGGAACGAAAGTACCCTGCAACCCTCCTCCTTCTCCTGTGCCTCTGCAGATGATTCTTTGGGCTCTTTGGTGAAAACATCTCAGGTGGCAACTATGTCTCCAGGGCACAAGTGGATACTTGCTATTTAGTTCTCACTTCTTTGTGTGTGGGCTGGCCCTGTTACTCTTTCTGGCCCAACTTCCCCATCCTCCGACCTTTTTCCCCTCGCTGTGTTTGCAGCTGATGCCCCTGTCCGCGGTGAACTGCGTTTGCAGTGCACGGATTGCACTGTCTCACCTCACGCATGACTTCTTCAGCCTCAGGGAGAGGGTCAGCCTGAAGACCTCTGGCTCCACACTCTTCGTGCAGTAGCTGGGGGACCATCTGTTTGCTGCTTGGACCTTGCTCTCACCCTGAATCTCCTCCATCTTTGATTTAGTGACTCCTATGCAAGTAGCGCCATCATCGTGGGAGTCCCTGTCCTTCAGTTCCTGCTGCGACGCACAGTGGCGCGCTGGGTGGACAATGAGGGGATGCTCTAAGAATGCCAGGGAGAAGCTTCTAGAAGCACAGCCCTGTGGCATGTGCTTGGATCTCGAAAGCATCTTTGTAATTTTCAGAAAAAGTATTAGGAATATGTAGACTTCTGCTTTCAGCTTCAGGAAGGATGGCGGGGCAGGGCGGGTTGGGAGGGAAAACGTGAGAACCTGCTTTGTGATCCAAACCAATGTCCTCTGCTCCGCTGCCCCTAGGGCTCCAGGCATATCAGACACCCCCAAATCTCCGCCCTCCATCTCTTCCTCAGGGAGAAGCTATCTCTCCTTCCTTTGAATTCTCACAGGACTCTTTCTTCTTCCTTGTAGTTTATGTCAATTTTCAACCAACATTTGTCAACTTCAGTTGGGTATTTGATATGACCTCACTGAATTCTTATTCCAACTCTGCAAGGTAGATGTTGCCACCATCTCTGTTTTAATCAATGAAGAAGCACAGATACATTAAAAGTCTGGCCCAAAGATATACTCCAAGTGTCTGCGTTCAAATCCAAGGCTGAGTCCGTCTCTAGCGTCGCATCCCAACATGGCCATGCACATGTTCCCTTTACACGGTGGGAGATACTTGTGGTCGCAAAGGATCTCTTATTCGATGTGGAAAGCATCCCATGTCATCTAGTACAATGCCTGGCAAAGAGTGGCTGCTCTGTCAGAATCCATGTGAAAGATTATAGCTCTGAGTACATGAATCAACAAATATCTAGTTCCTGAACATATGAATCTTGAGACTAGCAAGACATTACAACTACTTGGAGGCAGAGGGGGAAAGATGTGTTTGAAAGCTAATTCTGTGCTTCAGACAAGAACTGGTCCTGTTTCTCCTCGTTAGTCATTCTTTTGATGACCAAACTCTTTCAGTAATTCGGGGAGGGTGACTTGCCCAAGTGTTCTGATGATTTGAGGTACATTCATGGTAGTTTTGTCCTGTGATGCAATGCTCTGTCAGTAAGTTTGCTCTTCCTTCCTTCCTTCTTTCCTTCCTTCCTTCCTTCCTTCCATCTCCAATACGCTCAGTCCCTCCTTTTTTAATAGATAATACAAGTGAAATAGAGGAGGCACAGAAACAGCTGGAAACTCTCAAGCCACAAATCCATCTTTGTCACTTCATGCAGAAGGCCGTGGAGATCCTCCATGAGTGTTTAAGAATCTCTCGTGGTCTGCCCTCTGACCCTTGCACCTTGGGAACTCAGAATAAACCGTAAATGTCTCTTCTTCAACTGGGGGGCCATTTTCCCACTACTCAGTATTTGGCCTCCAAATGGAATGATCAAAAATCCAGAAATCCTGCCAACAGTATTTTAAATAAGATGGGGGATGGATGGTCAAAGGCAAAGACATCATTCTGTCCCGCACTGTCCTTTCATTCCCCCAGCATCGTACCGAGTGAGGTCAGATGGGCCAGAAAAGCGTGGGAAAGATCCAATTTCCCCGGGAGTCCTTGGGCAGGGAGCAGCCAGTGCCTGGGAAAGACAATACTCTGTTTTTTTGTTGTTTTTTTTTTCATTTTTAAATCGCAGCTCAGGGGGAAGGGATGATATTACAGTGTCACTCTGAGCTGTGCAGCAGCAGAGGCCTCCAGATCCACTGTCTCCATCAGCACAGGCAGCTTCTCCAGTGATGTTTTCAAAGCTAGTTGCACAGCTCCAAAGGAGAGGCTTTCTAAAAGGCATTTATCTTGCATGCCAGTTAAACAAATTTCTGTTCTTCTCCTCCTATTCTATTCCATTCTATCCCGTCCTATCCTATTCTATCCTTTTTGCTCTAGACCATTCTATCCTAGTCTATACTATACATTCATCTACTCATAACATCTATTCCCGACATCCACAGGCAAGAGGCCATGACAGGGACAGCAGACAAATATAATTCAACCTAATAATGACAGGTAGCATTTGTAGACTGTGTTCTCTGTGCCAAGTGCTATTCTAAACACTTTAGGAAATGACTCTCTTTAGCCTTATCACATATAGATGATGTTAGAATGATATTATCCTCAACAGAACCCTATGGGATCGAGGCTGTCATCTCCATTTTGCAGATGAGAAAACTGAGGTGAGCTAGTTTAGAAACTTTCCCAATGTCACACATGTAGTAAGATGATAAGGGTGGTCTGACTGATGCTCAGGCCCTTTGCCATTGTGCTATTTTGTCCTTTTGCCTTATAGGACATCAGTCACAGCTTTAGTGTTGATGATATTTTCCAGGTAAGAACACAAGGCCCCACTGAAGCATAGTCTTTCAACACATGTCCTAGTTACTCTTCAAACTCTGCCAGTTATATAACCTGAGATGGATTTTTGCCACAGTTGGGGGTTGGACATTGTCTTTGCTAAGTGCTGGAAAGAGATTTAACACAATTCAACATGTTCCTTGTGATGGTAATCACAGACCGGAGATCTGGAAAGTGTCTCCTGAGATCATCTGACCAGTCCAGGCGGTCATATGACTTAATGTGCCTCAAACAGCTGGCGCTTGCCTTGTCTTGATTAATCCTTTTTAGCTACAGAAACTTGGCTACAAGTCACAGCTCATAATTTCCATGGTTTCTTTACCACATGCTTAGGAAGTTTTCATGATCATTTTCTGCTTTAATTTAAGTGGTCTTCTTTCATGTAGGGGGTGGGTTTGTTTTCATACTTACAGGTGACTAGTTTTGAAAAACTTCTGCATTATACATATTATGATATGCATATTCTATGTATGTATTTTATGTACATTACGTTGGGCATCATGAAATAGCTGCCTCTATGTGAAGTTTCCTAATGATTCAGCCCCTCTGGGCCCTTGTTGGTGTCTGGGGTCACACTGGGCAAAGCCTGGAGCTGGGACACTAAGGGGCAAGTCTTATTATGGGCACCAGATGTCTGTCCCGATCTGTGGTCCTGCCATCTCCAAGGAGTCCTGCAAAGGTGTGTGTGGTGGGGAAGGCATCCTGATCAGTCATAAACCCTAACCCAGTCTTCCAGCCCAGTCTGAACGATGCTCTTTTCCCTCCTGATTTATCTGCCTGAAATTATTCTGTTTATTTTTCTTTACTACTCATCAAAAGCAGTTCTCTTCTTTGGGAATAAATCAGCAGTGAGTTTAGGGTCTCGGAAAGGAAGACCAGAAATAGGATGCCACCTCCCACTGACACCTACTTTGAGGCTTACAAACAACCGCTTCTGGGGAGAAAGAACAGGCCTAGCTGCCTTCTTGAAAGAGAGAGAAAGGTCTCCATGTGAGAGAGAGCGTGAGCTCCGCCTCAGTGAATAGATTTTCACAGAAGGAGGCAGTTATCTCTGTGAGCATCATGAGAGATCACCTGTTTTCGCCTGTGATGAAGTGTGATCTCTTGACCACAGGCGGAGTCCCTGCACCCAGGTTCAGGGACCTTGTGGTGAAAAGTCTTGCTCACTTGGATCACCGGGGGTCTGACCTGGGTCAGGAACTCCATTGTCTGAGTTTTCAGTGGCCGCCAGCACCACGGCCTTCCCAGTCCCATTTGCTACCAAATGGATCCCTCTGAGGGTCCAGCGCAGTGGACACACGCAGACTCCCTCTCTCTGTTGGCACTGGGTTCTGTCTACGTGACTCAAGTCTTGGCCGCAGGAACCCAGGCTTCATTCTGCCTCAGACCCAGCAGACACAGCACTTCCAGTCGTGGAGGCGGGTGCTTTAGAGACGCTGAGTGATTTCCCCCGTTTTTAGGAGCCAAGAAGCACCATGTCCTCCTAACTCATGTAGAAACAGACTTTGTGGCCTTTCTTTCTCCTCCTTCTTTCTTTCTTTCACAGTCTTAATGCGCACTTTGCCTTTTATAAGGGTCATGTGCACTGAGTGGATTCCATAAGACTTGGTATTTATCGTCCAATCATGCTGCCATTTTATTTTCTTCTTAAGGTCCTAATTTATTTAGTTTTATTTTGAGAGCCAGGCTGCAAGGAGGAACGAAGGTAAATAAGCAGGCAGGAAGAGAAAGGAGGAAGAATGTATTTAGTTATTCATTCCAGACATGGGACACGCCAGGACGTCTCTTCGGAAAACGTGGTACAGGACCCTCTCCTGTCCTTCCTCACTTTCCTTTGTCTTCTCTGCCTTCTTGATTGTTCAGGATCTTTGTCTGGAGTCTAGAATGAGGCTTGCCTGCAGTTGTCAACATCTTCCAGTCACAGGACTGGTCACTGCCACCGGGCGATGTCTGTTCAATGACGGTCTCAACGTGGGCACTGAACAAGAGGCCGGTGGCCGCAGTAGGCTCTGTACCACTCCTTGTCTGAGTCTGTCCTCTCCGGAGTGAACAAGTCGCACTCCCACAGGGTCCAGTTCTTTACAGCAGAAATGGAATTCCACTTCTGTGGTGGCATCACTGGGTCTCCGTCCAGTAAACCACAGTAGAGACATCTCGTCCTTGATGATTTGCTCTGTGTCTCTCCAATAGGCCCCCCATCTCCCCATGAAACACAGCCTTCCATAACCCAGCCATTCAACCCATCCGCTTTCTCATCCATCAATTGATATAGCAAACATTTATTGAGACTTTGTTAAGTGCCAGGTCCTGGGCTAAGTATTAAGATAGGCATGTGAACCAAATCAATATTGATTCTGCACTTGTGAACCTGACATCTGCAGGAAGAAAAAGACAACACTCAAATATACAAAGATATAAATGCAAATCGATAAAGGCCATGAAAGAAAAATGCCGAGGACTCTGGGAACACTGTAGAGAAAACCGCTAGGGAAGATGTCTCCCATTGCCTTCTCTTCATGTCATGTTTGTCAACAGTTGTTTTTGAGTAAGGCTTATGCTCTTTCCTTGTGATAGTCCATCCACTTATCGGTGACTAGAACCATATCCAGTGTCCACTTCACATGCATGTGATGTCTAGTCAGCTGTTCAGAGGCAAGGACCATGCTTTTGTACCCTTTGAAACACTAAGCACAGGACTTCATATTGGCTATTGATCAATTTCACTTGCTATAACTAGATTCTTTAAAATCCAGTTACGTTGCTGAGTTTAGTAATGCTTATACTGCTTCCCAGACTGTCCTCCCTGTGATAGTTACTGTCCCTCAGTTTACCCAAGAGCAGGAAGGTGGACCCAGGACTTTTGAAGTTCTATTTCCCAGTCAGCACACCCCTATGAGGCATCGAATGAAAACTGGACAAGCTGGTGCCCTGGTGGAGCAGCAGTTAGGTCCATCGTCTCCATACCTCTGGGTTCCAGTCCTGGGTCTGGGGACAGTGGGTTGGGGGAGGGGGATGACAACCAAGATGAGCAACTAAATAAAAAGAAAATGCTTCTTCTTCCTTTCCCTTCCTGCTGACTATTCACCTCTATTCCTGCCTGCACCTTTCCTTTAAAGAAAAAAAAAAAAAAGAACACTGTACAACCCTACAATTATTCAAACCCTTTGAGTCTGCGATCACCAGTCTGAGTCATCCAGAGAAAGAATGATCTCCCCTGGGCCTTTAACATTTCACCCAGGCATTTCCAGTTGATTTTATTTCAAAACAAGTATTTCTTTGAAAAAAAAAAGAAAAGATAAGAAGCGGGGCTGGGATGAGCTGAGAGGAACACCATTTCTTGCTGACAGGCATCAGTGCAGTGTAGCTCGAGGCACGTGGGGTGTGCTGAGAGCTGGAGCCGGCATTCAGCATTGGTTGCTCTGGGGAAGAGTGTCAGATGTTTTCAAGATTGTTTTTCAAAGGGAAAACAAACTGGCAGGTCTGAGACTTTGCTTGCTTTTCTGACAGGTTTGTGTTATTCCCACATTTTCATGTGTGGTGCGCTCAGGAGATCAGGAGAAGAAGCCAGGGGCATGAGCAGGGTTCTAGGAACTCTCGAGGAGGACAGTGAACATAGATGCACTTTGTTCTTGTACGAAGAGAAAAATGTTTCAAGTGGTTTCAATTCCAGCCTCAATCAACTCTTCAGCCTTTAAACTTTCACTGTTTTATAAGAAGAGTGGCCACAAAGCTATTCATTCTCTGCATTGTTTCTAAGTCCTAATAAAACCAAATGGATTTCCCAATCTACACACCCAAGACATGTTAATGTCCAATCTTTGCACTTAGAGTAAAGCAGGAATTGAAGTCATAAAAGTGCTTCCCAAATCACTGCATTTCCTTCCTCCCCGACATCCTCAGTGCAAGCGTGAAGAAGCGAGTACTGTGATGCTCTGTTACGCTTGTCCACCCTGAGGAAATGGAATATGATTTTCTATAGACAATGTTATAAATAGCAGCTGATTTCTAGATCATCCCACAAGAAATCTATTTCAGCAGTAATTAGATAAAATTGCCCAGGGTTCTGATTCATTCTGGTTTCAAAAGGCTTTTGTGGACTGTCTTGAGACCTTAACCACCATTTAAAGACAGCATTTTCATGGCAAAGTTCACCTTGAAAGAGTTAGCCAAGAACGTCTTGAAACACACTGAGTTTGAAGAGAAGATACCACCTTTCATGGAGACAGTCTTTGAAAGCATCTCTCGACAGTTTGCATTTTTTGTTTGTTTTAATTAAAAATTAAACAGCTGGGTGCTGACCGAGAGGCTGCATGCCATGCCCCCCACCACATCCTCAGGAAGGGGAGGCCGAGCCGACTTTCTACTCTTCCCATCACGCCTTATACTCATGAGATACAGAATCCTTTTGTGTCCCTTAAACAACAGGACTGCTGCCCTCTGTCCACCAGAAGGCTGAGTCTTTCCTTGTCTGTCTGCCAGCTGCTGCACCTTGGCCTGTGGACATACCTCTGCCGCTCTCCGGGCATCCTCTCCCCCTCCAACTGTTTGCAAGGCTGAGACCTCCACAGGCTGTCTGGAGCCTGAAGGCTAGGACCACGCCCTATCGTGTGTGTGGGCTGGCTGTGATATGATCTAGGAATAAATTCATCAGGCACTGATGATATTGGAAAACCAGCCACTCTTTCCTTCCGAGTGACCCCTTTATGCCCAGCTTACTCTTAGACAGGGCAACCGTGCACAAAACTCTTGCTGCCATTTCCCAAAACAAATGACTCAAAGGAAGCAAAAGAGAGAAGGAAAAAATGAAACAAGTTGAGAAGGGGAAAATGCTAAAAACTAAACTAAAATACAAACTCTAAGGAAGCAACCAAACTCAAACCCAAGCTTGTGAGAAACATCCATTAGATGATCTTTATGTAAATATTGGCGAGTGAACACTGGCTCAAGGCTGAAGAGGGCAGGAGGAGAGCTTGTGGATGAAATTCTCCCAGAGCTGGTGGGATGCTCCAGGTAGATGGACCTGGTGTGGTGCTGCACACTCACCAGCAGAGGGCGGTCACAAGCCCTGCATGGTTTCCACACACACACACCCCCCCC